>JARACY010002442.1:0-42679 GCA_029255725.1 Scrobipalpa atriplicella
AATAATATGATCGTCAAAATAAATAAAAATTAAACAATAAAAAAGAAAATCTCCAATGTCAATTTGGAAAAAAGCTAAAAATACAATGTCAAACAATATGAAAATAAAAATTAAGCAAAAGCGACTATCAAATATAAATGTCAATTTGTAAAAAGGCTAATAGTGCAATGTCAAAGAACATAAAAATAAAAATAACTATGACAATAGATTATGAATGTCAAAGTCATGTGTTTATTTGCTATCCTGTTCTTTTGTCAAATATAAGAAAGTGACAGCGCTACTAAGAATTAGAATTAGTGACTGGGCGGCGTGAATCGAGGCCACTGTCCACTTCTGTCCTACCCGTCCATCCCGTATTTCCCGTCGTCCCTCTCATTCAGTCTTCACGTCTGTCCAGTCCCTTCTGCTATATATAAAAGTTAAACAATATACACAACACACTACTATATTATATATACTATACTGAATGAATACTATGATAATTACCTTCCCAACTGGGCCAGAAGTAGCCCTTTGAACGCGTAGAATTCCGCCGTCATTTCCTTAGTGAAGTATTTGAAGTTGGTCGACTCGATCATGTCTAGTCCTTCCTGTAACTCGTCTTTGCCTTCCGTCCAGGACATTTGGATGTGGCACTTGACCTGTTGCCTGATCTTTTGGAAGCAGTCCACTATGGGGACGCTCGGTATGGTGTAGATGCGATGGAGTGAGTCGAGACAGACGCCTGATAGGTTGTGCTTGCGGGCTATCTTTGCGAAGTGTATTATTGCCTGTATACAAACAAAGACTATGAAGGGACAGAAAACCTACTGACTGTAACTAAATAATCAACAGCTAATCAGGCACAACCAGATTTTGATGACTATATGTTAACATACCTACCGTTTGTTATTTAATTAATTATATTATATTAGCTTAGCATTAGAGTACATTTTCCTAGTAATTTAGGTTCCTAAGATACAAGTACTTACTTTACATAAGTACTTAGTTTAGGCATCTTAATATAATTATTATTTAGATAATTAGTGCATATACAGTTTTGTAATCAATTGAGTAATGTGCTTACTATGGCATAAATTGTATTGTTTTGTTTGATTCTACCTAACCTACGCATACTTAACATAGCTACTTACTTATACTACTATATATCTAACCTACAACTAAGAACACATACTAATATAATAATGACCATGTAATCTGAATAATAATAAATGAATTTGAATTTGAATTTCTCAATAAATCTTTTTAATTTTATTATGTGTCAGATAAATGATAAACTAAATCGAAGTATTCTTCTCAACGCCCCTTTTAGCGATCGTCATTGGGAGACGCTATCGGCACTAAGTCGCCTGGCCGTAAGATTTTCCGCCCCCCGAATAAGAAAGGCAGGGCTTTGGGTTGGGGCAGGCTAGGTTGGACACTCTGATATGATATTTCTACTTCTTCCTTTTAGTTGTAGCAGTCTTGACAGAGTGTTCGTGATCGTCATATGATATTTAATACTTAAAAAGATTAGCATATTAGTTTCTTAACGCGTTATCTAGTTTTGTTACCTGCGCACTGGCATGCACGCCCAGCATGCTGTGATTGGCCGCGTGCTCCGTCTGGGAGTCGTAGTGGGACGCTATGAACTGGTAGTGGTGCTGCCTCCAGGTGAATATGGCGCCCCAGTGGGACAGCGGGTCCGCGACCACGGGCAGGCGGTTGCGCCAAGTCTTGACTATCGCTTTCATGTCGTGGAGGGACGTCGGTCGGCTGTGGAGGAGACCCTGGCGACGGAAGGTAAATGTAAATCAAATAATTAAATGTGCGCAAAGATGGTGTAGTTCTATTATCTGACGGATCTGCATATCGTCTGTGATTTTTTTCAAAATGAAAGTATTAATAAGAATAGGTATACCAATAGCACAATTTTGTGGTAAAATAAATGAAAATGTGAACAAATACGCCATGAGTCCTGCATAATCCACGCCCACAGTTCCAAATTCCCCATCTCCATACTTAGTAGCTGTATTGACTACTACTGATGACAGGCTTATCTGAGCTGCACTCACGGTGTGTATCTGCGCGGCCTCGCTGAGCTCCATGAGCTGCTGCGCGGCCCTGAGCAGCGGCAGGTGCGCGTGCGACACTACACGCGGCAGTCGCCTCCACTCGCGCAGACACTGCGCGGCGGCGGCCTCCGCGTGCCGCTCCACGCCCGACAGCTGCTGCTCGCCGCCCGCGCAGATGCATAAGTACCCGCGGTACAGGTTCACCAACCACGCTGAATACAAACAAAACATTACATCCCAGATTACAGCGGCGCAAGATGTATTCATAAGATATATAAATAACGCTCACTTACCCAACTCCTTAGGACAGTTGTATTCAACTTCAGCCAGAGCATCTTTCATGGTCGGCCAATTAGGGTTCCTCCACGAGCTCTCAAGTATCAGGAATGGGTCCCGTACACTTCTAGTAAGTCCTAGTTCCAACAGCGAGTCCCATTGGTTCAATTCTTTGGCGCATTTGATCCAATGCTGTGTCCAAAAGAGTGCATTCTTTGTGCATACTGTACGATGATGGGTTGGTAGTGTATTCTTGTTTTAATTTCGACATTGCGACGTCATATGCGGCCTAGAAGAAATAAAGAATCATGAAGCAACAAGTCAAAGTCAACTAGGAGACATTTTTGGCATCACACCGAAAAAAAAACAGAGTTTGGAGGATTTATTATTAAACTTTGGTAAAAAAAATCGAGGAGTGTTACGTCGCTGCAGTGCTGTATATTTCATACATTTTCATACAAAGAATATTTGTCGCGCCGTGTCGTTCTTGTGCGGTCTAACCTTAAATAGGGGCCGAGTTCTTCATCAAGACAATTTCAATGTGACAACACATAAGATTGTGAGATTTTACATAAAATAATTTCACTGTAGGCATCTACGAAAGAATATTGTACCAGGTACCTGAGCCTGTTCATAGAAGCCCTGTTGTTCGTATGCGATGGCGACGTTGGTGTCTCTGTACCGCGCGTGCTTCTGCCACAGCCCCGACCACATGTCCTCCTCTTGTAACAGCTCGTACATATCGCTTAGGGAGTCTAGCACTTCCTGTTGAGGTAGAAAAACAGATGTCAGAAATCGCCAATGATAATTTTTATTGACTTTTATCATGTTTATGGTTTACTGACTTTAATCTTCTTTCGTCATGTTTATTAAGAAAAGTTGTTCAATTTCATGACTAATTAGAATAATATAATTACGTTATCTATCACACCTATAACCCTAAAATAGATGATAAACAAACATACATTCAAGTTGACGAATTTATTACTGTAACTTATGGAGCAAGATCTGCAACCTTTCTTGCAACCGTAGCCGACTATACAGATTGTTTTTTCACGCCCTTTTTAAGGACCACATGGTTATTATTATCTAGAACACTTCGGGAGGTGGATCAAGACAAATTCTAAATGTTTTTAAGGAGGAAAAGTCTCTAAAACCGAGCTGGACTATTTAGACTTGAAAACTTACCGTGGGAGTAGTAGTTTCAACATCGTAGTCATATATTTCCAGCTGTTCGCGAGGAGTACGCCCGGCGGCCTGCTCGATCGCCATTTGTTCCAGGTTCAGAGTCATCCGGTGCCACAGGTTGTGCGTCTTGCCGAGATACTTCATCATTGGTCTAGGAAAAAATCACAAGTAGTTAAAGCGTCGCGCTGTTACATGAAGCTAAAGCTAAAAGTAGCTACAGTACTAGAAGAAGATACAACAAAACAGAAAACAAAGTAAGTAAGGTTTCATTCAGATTTCGCCAATGGGGTTAAAACTGCGAACTAAATGGCGCCACTGTTGAGTGTTCCTTTTTACTGTGATTGGTCAGTAATCTGTCAATGTCAGTTTTGTGTCTTTTTCATTGTTTTTTTTTTGGTACACTCACAGTGGCGCCATCTGCAATTAGCTTTGCATTTTATCCCCATTGCTACCCTGCAGCCGCGACCGTTGCTTATTAGGCAGGCCACGCCCCCAGTGGCGTTGCACGGTGTGGACTGCCGGGCCGCGACGCGGCTGCCGAAAACTAATGATACCTTTATGGAAATCGAAAAATGTGCACAGGAACTGTGGGCGTGGATTATGCAGGACTCATGGCGTATTTGTTCACATTTTCATTTATTTTACCACAAAATTGTGCTATTGGTATACCTATTCTTATTAATACTTTCATTTTGAAAAAAATCACAGACGATATGCAGATCCGTCAGATAATAGAACTACACCATCTTTGCGCACATTTAATTTATTTGATTTACATTTACCTTCCGTCGCCAGGGTCTCCTCCACAGCCGACCGACGTCCCTCCACGACATGAAAGCGATAGTCAAGACTTGGCGCAACCGCCTGCCCGTGGTCGCGGACCCGCTGTCCCACTGGGGCGCCATATTCACCTGGAGGCAGCACCACTACCAGTTCATAGCGTCCCACTACGACTCCCAGACGGAGCACGCGGCCAATCACAGCATGCTGGGCGTGCATGCCAGTGCGCAGGTAACAAAACTAGATAACGCGTTAAGAAACTAATATGCTAATCTTTTTAAGTATTAAATATCATATGACGATCACGAACACTCTGTCAAGACTGCTACAACTAAAAGGAAGAAGTAGAAATATCATATCAGAGTGTCCAACCTAGCCTGCCCCAACCCAAAGCCCTGCCTTTCTTATTCGGGGGGCGGAAAATCTTACGGCCAGGCGACTTAGTGCCGATAGCGTCTCCCAATGACGATCGCTAAAAGGGGCGTTGAGAAGAATACTTCGATTTAGTTTATCATTTATCTGACACATAATAAAATTAAAAAGATTTATTGAGAAATTCAAATTCAAATTCATTTATTATTATTCAGATTACATGGTCATTATTATTTATTAGTATGTGTTCTTAGTTGTAGGTTAGATATATAGGTAGTATAAGTAAGTAGCTATGTTAAGTATGCGTAGGTTAGGTAGAATCAAACAAAACAATACAATTTATGCCATAGTAAGCACATTACTCAATTGATTACAAAACTGTATATGCACTAATTATCTAAATAATAATTATATTAAGATGCCTAAACTAAGTACTTATGTAAAGTAAGTACTTGTATCTTAGGAACCTAAATTACTAGGAAAATGTACTCTAATGCTAAGCTAATATAATATAATTAATTAAATAACAAACGGTAGGTATGTTAACATATAGTCATCAAAATCTGGTTGTGCCTGATTAGCTGTTGATTATTTAGTTACAGTCAGTAGGTTTTCTGTCCCTTCATAGTCTTTGTTTGTATACAGGCAATAATACACTTCGCAAAGATAGCCCGCAAGCACAACCTATCAGGCGTCTGTCTCGACTCACTCCATCGCATCTACACCATACCGAGCGTCCCCATAGTGGACTGCTTCCAAAAGATCAGGCAACAGGTCAAGTGCCACATCCAAATGTCCTGGACGGAAGGCAAAGACGAGTTACAGGAAGGACTAGACATGATCGAGTCGACCAACTTCAAATACTTCACTAAGGAAATGACGGCGGAATTCTACGCGTTCAAAGGGCTACTTCTGGCCCAGTTGGGAAGGTAATTATCATAGTATTCATTCAGTATAGTATATATAATATAGTAGTGTGTTGTGTATATTGTTTAACTTTTATATATAGCAGAAGGGACTGGACAGACGTGAAGACTGAATGAGAGGGACGACGGGAAATACGGGATGGACGGGTAGGACAGAAGTGGACAGTGGCCTCGATTCACGCCGCCCAGTCACTAATTCTAATTCTTAGTAGCGCTGTCACTTTCTTATATTTGACAAAAGAACAGGATAGCAAATAAACACATGACTTTGACATTCATAATCTATTGTCATAGTTATTTTTATTTTTATGTTCTTTGACATTGCACTATTAGCCTTTTTACAAATTGACATTTATATTTGATAGTCGCTTTTGCTTAATTTTTATTTTCATATTGTTTGACATTGTATTTTTAGCTTTTTTCCAAATTGACATTGGAGATTTTCTTTTTTATTGTTTAATTTTTATTTATTTTGACGATCATATTATTCTTGGACATCTTTATTATTATTGTAATATAATTATGAAATTGATAATATGAAATAAATAAATCTAATCTAATCTATCATAATTATTAGATTGCTTATTTAACGTAAAATAAGGAACATGCTCTATGCTCGGTTCTTATTTAAAGCAGCTTATGTCAAATTAGGAACGTCAAACACATGTGTTTATTTGCTATCATGTTCTTATGTCAAAGTAAAGAAAGTGACAGGGCTATCTTAAAATTAGTTAAGAATGGGGGCGGCCAGAATCGAGGGCAGTAGGAACGTATGGGAGGGCGACAAGAAGTACGGGGAGCCGTGGAAACGGGAGGGCGCGGTAGGATGTCTTTTTGTATGTGCTTGTGGTTTTATTAAATATTTTGTATTTTTTGAAGGTCTGAAGACGCCAACAAGGCGTTCGCTGCAGCAGTTCAACTTCACGATACATTAGTGAAGGCGTGGGCTCTGTGGGGTGACTACTTGGAGCAAATATTCATAAGGGACCCGCGACAGGTCACTGTGGGCGTGTCCGCTATGACTTGTTTCCTTCATGCCTGTCGACACCAAAACGAGTCCAAGTCCAGGAAATATTGCGCTAAGGCGAGTATTAAACGTCCATCAGTCATCATAAAGGAAAACATTGCTATTTGTTATTATTATTACTTTCTCTTTGTATGACATAGTCGTCTTGTAAAATAACCAACACTTTCATTTAGTTTGCATCCAAGTGGTAATTTGATCATTCTGTAAGGTTTTGCGTCAATAAGTCGAAATCATATGTATGAGTCACACACTACTCACATGGAATTACAATGTATGATTATTTCCTTTTTTGGCTCGTATTTTATGTTCACAGTGACCAAAAGACTAGTTTGATTTTAATGGTCGCGACATATTAGGATTTTTAGCATAATGTACCCATTAAAGTTCAACGCTGACACACAATTTGCGGGCTTTCTTGTTTCGCTAATTCGTAAAATAATAAGATAAGACAATAGATTGTCGTTCGTAATAGTTTCATAATCACGGAATCCATAAAATATGCTCTAAAAACTTTGTTATTCAAATTCTGTCTCTTATATAACTCTGAATAGGTGCTCTGGATGCTAAGCTTCGATGACGAGAAGAACAGCTTGGCCGAAGCGCTGGACAAATATTCGGTGGGCGTGCCGCCCGTGCAGTGGTTGCCATGGATACCGCAGCTGCTCGCCTGCCTCGTGCAGTACGACGGCAACGTCATACTCAACCTGCTCAGCCATGTAAGTGCACACATACCGGGTGTAAGGGACAGCTTCCCGCAAACTGATAGGGGATGCTCAGTCAACGAAACTGAACAACTTCCACATACATAAAGTTATATGGAAGTTGTTGTCACACCTATATTTCACATAAACATCAAGGGCTTTATAAAATTAAACTAGCAGAAAATATCATGGTTTCTTATAGTGACAATTTGTCAGAATTGACTGGCCTTGAAATCCGCCAAAAATTCTGTTTGGATTATTCTAAAACAGTAAGACCAACGATTTTACTTTCTCTTGTTATTTATGAATTAGAAACTTACCGATTCCTAGCTATTTATCATATATGTTGTATCTGCAGGTTGGCCGTCTTTTCCCACAAGCCGTGTATTTCCCAATCCGAACGCTCTACTTGACGTTGAAGATCGAGCAGCGCGAGCGACACAAGACGGCGGAGAATCTCGCGGCCCATCTACCACAACAAAACCCCGTCGTTGCTGTAAGTTCATTCGTACATTTCTGATTTTTCGTGTTGTTTTTGCATTACTATTCCCCTTACTAAATGATTCAACTTGACATCACACCACTATAATTGATGTGTAGGGAAGCAGCAAGGCGGGCGAAGGCGCATCGTCATCGAGCAGCGTCCCCGGCGGAGCGGGCGGGGGCGGGGGCGGGGGCGGGGGGGTCGCGGGGCCGGGGGAGACCGGGCCCATCAAGGCCACGCTGCCCATGTGGCGCTGCTCCAAGATCATGCAGCTGCAGCGGGAGATACACCCCACCGTGCTCTCCTCGCTAGAGGGCATCGTCGACCAGGTACAGCTTGTGTAATCAAGCAAGGCCACGCTGCCAGATTAGATTATATCCTGGAATAGGACATAGGTCACTTTTCACAGGGGAAAAACCTCCATTTCCGCAGGAAAACTCATTTAACTCGGGTAAAACCACGGGCGGAAAGCTAGTTATCAATAAAACTAATGAACTTACAGTGAAGTCAGTGAAGTTTATTGTTTATTGTTTATATTTATATTTACAATGTAAAACATTACAGGACTTAACCTAATGCGTTATACAAGGCAAGAGAAAAAAAAAATCAAGAGCTTAAACTAAATATAAAAAAGCACTTAAAAAATTAAAGAATTATTTACATAGACATATAACTGAAGTAGTTGGGTTTCAGTGCTGTGGTCAGAAACTTTACACATGTCACCGTCTGTCCCCGAACCTTGTACTGACGCAACCCTCCTCACGCAGATGGTATGGTTCCGCGAGAATTGGTACGAGGAGGTGCTGCGCCAACTGCGCGCGGGACTGGCCAAGTGCCACGTGGTGGCGTTCCACCACCGCAACGCCGTCGCGCCCGCCACCGTCACCCCGCACACGCTCAACTTCATTAAGAAAGTCGTCTCCACCTTTGGAATAGGCATCGGAATTAGTAAGTTGACGTTTATAATTACAGTTGTCGTGAGCATGTGTGTGTCGGAATGATTTTTGTAAATTGAGTATGTTGACTTGACCGCCATTGTCGTTGTTCTGACGATCCAAAAGTGTGGCCGAGTGCCTGATTATTAACATTTTTAAAAAGTATATAGGGTTCCGTTTTTGTAACAAACAACTAACGCAGTTAATCCTTACTTACAGCGTGCTTGTAACGGCGATAAACATAGAAGATCTAAAAAAAAAAAAATGTTTGATTTTCATTATAAAAAGTTTTTCGAAATGCACATTAATTAAGCTCTTTTCGTGTGCCACAGATATTGTTACTAACGAAATATAGCAATTAAGTATTAATCACAAACAGTGGCGTTCAAAACGATGAAGCATGTGTGTTCAGTGTTTTAGAAGGCTTGGAATGACGATACGGAACTTCGATACCGTACGTTACAGCTACAAGTCTCGTAATCAAATATTATCTTATTATATCTAATTGTTCGTGAACGCTTTATGAATGACGATGGCTAATAATATAAATGTTGCCATTTTCAATCTTATTTTCTTATTCTGTCAGTAAACGATAGACGCTTAGCTGTGCGATGTTAATGTTTTGCTTCTTTTGCAGATTTGGGGTATATCAGTTTTATTCTCGTGTCTGGCTACATAAGTATAATGCGATAGCACGCAATAGCGAGCGTTATTATAGGAGACCCTCCCCTTTTTATGTCAACAGAGTGTGTTTCAAGTAGTGTAAGTGGTGCATTCTCTTCAGCCGCGTCGGAGAGCCTCGCGCGGCGCGCGGCCGCCACAGTGCAGGACCCCGTCTTCCAGAAGATGAAGAGCCAGTTCACGGCCGACTTCGACTTCTCGCAGCCCAACGCCATGAAGCTGCAGAACCTCATCGGCAAGCTCAGGAAGTGGGTCAAGATATTAGAGACCAAAACTAAAGTCTTGCCCAAGTAAGTGCATTTAATATTCGTTGTGCCGACAAAGATTTCTCTTTACCAGGTCCAGCCGGATAAGAGGTAACTGATCAGTTTTATAGATTTGTGACGTCCATCCATTTAACATAATCATGTTTGAAACGTAACATTTAGTCATTTATCGTAGAAATTTCCTGTAATAACACGTATAACAATATTACATAATATCAATTTGTGAAGTTAGTAAAGCATGACCACTGATAGACTGATGAAAAACAGAAGATAGAATATGAGAAGGGTTTATGGACTTCCTATAAGGCGTTCTCTATACTACATGTACCTCTATGGTAGGTAGACCGGTCAGGCTATAGATCAGATAGACTATGTAAAAATAGATAATTTATACTTGCGATTGTTGGCTCTTGGTGAAACTCCGTTGTATGTTGTTATTTTTATAAAAACCACTACAAAAACGAGTACAAGTGGTTTTTATAAAAATAACTATGTAAAAATAGTATCATTCCTGAACATACCTTTGCTTTCAGATCGTTCCTCATCGAAGAGAAATGCCGGTTCCTATCCAACTTCAGCCTGAAGACGGCCGAGGTGGAGCTCCCGGGCGAGTTCCTGCTGCCGAAGCACACGCACTACCACGTGCGCATCGCGCGCTTCATGCCGCGCGTCGAGATCGTGCAGAAACACAACACCTCCGCTAGGAGGCTCTACATCAGAGGACACAACGGGAAGATATACCCGTACCTTGTCGTCAACGACTCCGGACTCGGCGACGCGAGACGGGAAGAACGAGTGTTACAAGTAAAAAGGCTTATTATAAACTAGACGATTACTTAAATGACAAAGAACTCAGCACACGATAGTAACACAAACCCTGTTTTACACAAACGAGGCCTGGTAAAGAAAAGTAGTTCCAAAAGGGCGTGTTGCAAGGTGCGAGTTTCTTGCGCAGCTTTTTCTAGTAACTAAATAATGTGTATATCAATTCTTTTTTTTTATTGTGTAATCTACCTACATTCTATAAGTGTTCCATGGAATTGAAGAATAAATTATTCATTATTTCATTATTATTTACAGCTGTTGAGAATGCTGAACCATTACTTAGGGAAGCAGAAGGAAACCTCTCGTAGGTTCCTGCACTTCACCGTCCCTCGCGTGGTGTCCGTGTCGCCGCAGATGAGGCTTGTGGAAGACAACCCCAACTCGATATCGCTGCTGGATATTTATCGCACTGAATGCGCTAACAGGTAATAAGGTATTATGTTAAGAAAGTGTGGCCTGGGGATCGATAAGAAAATTTATGTACCTTTTTTACATTTTAATTGTGAGTTCATATAAAATCCGTACAAATAACTTTTCAATTATCCGTGTAGGGGTGTGGAGTACGACGCCCCGGTGGCGCGCTACTACGAGCGGCTGGCGGCCGTGCAGGCGCGCGGCTCGCAGGCCTCGCATCAGGTGCTCAGGGACATACTGAGAGAGGTAATTATCATGTAGGGGTGTGGAGTACGACGCCCCGGTGGCGCGCTACTACGAGCGGCTGGCGGCCGTGCAGGCGCGCGGCTCGCAGGCCTCGCATCAGGTGCTCAGGGACATACTGAGAGAGGTAATTATCATGTAGGGGTGTGGAGTACGACGCCCCGGTGGCGCGCTACTACGAGCGGCTGGCGGCCGTGCAGGCGCGCGGCTCGCAGGCCTCGCATCAGGTGCTCAGGGACATACTGAGAGAGGTAATTATCATGTAGGGGTGTGGAGTACGACGCCCCGGTGGCGCGCTACTACGAGCGGCTGGCGGCCGTGCAGGCGCGCGGCTCGCAGGCCTCGCATCAGGTGCTCAGGGACATACTGAGAGAGGTAATTATCATGTAGGGGTGTGGAGTACGACGCCCCGGTGGCGCGCTACTACGAGCGGCTGGCGGCCGTGCAGGCGCGCGGCTCGCAGGCCTCGCATCAGGTGCTCAGGGACATACTGAGAGAGGTAATTATCATGTAGGGGTGTGGAGTACGACGCCCCGGTGGCGCGCTACTACGAGCGGCTGGCGGCCGTGCAGGCGCGCGGCTCGCAGGCCTCGCATCAGGTGCTCAGGGACATACTGAGAGAGGTAATTATCATGTAGGGGTGTGGAGTACGACGCCCCGGTGGCGCGCTACTACGAGCGGCTGGCGGCCGTGCAGGCGCGCGGCTCGCAGGCCTCGCATCAGGTGCTCAGGGACATACTGAGAGAGGTAATTATCATGTAGGGGTGTGGAGTACGACGCCCCGGTGGCGCGCTACTACGAGCGGCTGGCGGCCGTGCAGGCGCGCGGCTCGCAGGCCTCGCATCAGGTGCTCAGGGACATACTGAGAGAGGTAATTATCATGTAGGGGTGTGGAGTACGACGCCCCGGTGGCGCGCTACTACGAGCGGCTGGCGGCCGTGCAGGCGCGCGGCTCGCAGGCCTCGCATCAGGTGCTCAGGGACATACTGAGAGAGGTAATTATCATGTAGGGGTGTGGAGTACGACGCCCCGGTGGCGCGCTACTACGAGCGGCTGGCGGCCGTGCAGGCGCGCGGCTCGCAGGCCTCGCATCAGGTGCTCAGGGACATACTGAGAGAGGTAATTATCATGTAGGGGTGTGGAGTACGACGCCCCGGTGGCGCGCTACTACGAGCGGCTGCAACGGTTCACTGTTGTAGATGTAGATGAGTTCATGATCACGTCGCTTAGGAGTGGATTTTGCTGATGAATACGATCCCAAAACATGGCAGGTGTAGTTTGAGATCAGGTCAGGTACTACCGGCTTCACGTACTTACCTTTGATTTATTCGTTAGTTGACCTTTTTTTCCCTCAGCCGCAGAACACAAAATTTATGATTTTGACCACAATACTGTATCTGAATAAAATCACTCAAGAAAAAAAATAATCAAGTGTAGGAAATGTAGCCAGTCAATCGAACATAAATTTCCATGTGAATATAAATCAGTATGGAAATTTTCCTTGTTTAACGGTATAGGTCAGTCACGATGTTAGGTTTTATTTTTATTAAATTGTATTTTATCCTAGAAACATCGATACTGCAGTCTGCATCCGTGTTCTAAGTATAGATAGATGCGAAGATAAGTTTAAAATCGAATACCTATAACGAGGATAAAATATGAATGCATTCGAAAATGTTTTGGTATTAAATAGGAAAATAATAATAAATGAATGAACATGAATAATGAAGAGGAAAACCTAAACTACTCTCGATCATATTAGAAACTATTTATCCAGGCAGATTATTAGGCTCGTTTTGATTTTTGCAAAAATAGGATAGTTAATAACCATCGCGTTATCAACTGTTTTAAATAGAACAGAAAGCAAGGAATAGGTGTATTTTCGAAAGAAAATCGCACTTTTCTACGAAATTATTTAATTGAGTAGTTTTCTATAAAAATGGTAAGAACGTCTTATCAAACACTTAACCAATTACCAATAGGTGCAGGCGACGATGGTGCCGAAAGGCATGCTGCGCGAGTGGGCGGCGGCGACGTTCGCGGCGCCCACCGACTACTGGACGTTCCGCAAGATGCTGACGCTGCAGCTGTCCCTGTCCTCCTTCGCGGAGTACGTGCTGCATCTCACACGCCTCAACCCCGACATGATGTACGTGCATCAGGACTCCGGCCTGCTGAATGTCTCCTACTTCAAATTCGATGTCGACGATTCCACTGGTACGTTCAGTTTACTATAAGCGTGCATTTTTCCTCCTTTTATTGCTTGTGTGTGACTTTACCTTCTCTTTTTGTTTCGCCTTTTTTAACCTCTGTTTTGCGCTTGCCGTGTGTTTTTTGCACTGCACTTTATGGTTAATGTTTGTGCATCGTTAACTCGTTTTAATATCTTGATTGTGTTTTATTTTTCCGGTTCTCGATTGACGTTAAACATTTTGTTTTGTCTTGCTGCTTGTCAGGGTCAATATTAACATTTTTGTTTCTCCAACGCAGTCGTTAGTCCTTTTTTTTACAATGCAGGTTATATATAACAAGTGTGCTTTACGTCTATAAATACCAGGGAAGATTCTTTTATGGTGATTGCTTTTTAATAATATCTATAATTTAATACCTTTTGCATGCTTCTGGCCGATACTATTACCCTGTGAATAATTTTCTGAGAATGCTACAAGGAAAACTAAACATTTCCATAACTTACTTTTATGTATTGGGTATTTGCTTGCAGCTGATAACATTTTGCTTTATTGGGTTTCACGCTTCGTGAGCTTGCCTTATCTCTTGCATGTGCATGTAACAAGGAAATCACCCGTGAGTAAAAAAAAACTAGCTAGCCAAATAGGGTGTGAACCTGCCAATGAAACTGAACAACTTTCCCTAAGAAACATAGATCGAAATAAGAAAAATAATTGGCCCTCAAAGGTGTGATCGTCTCGAGTCACTTTGTATGGGAGTTCCAATTTTTTTTCTCATTTTCTACCTTTGTTTCTTGGGGAAAGTTGTTGAGTTTCATGGGTATGTTTACACCCTAAAATTTGTCTAGCACTTTTTTTTACTCCCGGTAAATTCAGCGAGATGATTACTTTACCTAATGAACTATGATATAGGCGAGCTGGACGGCAACCGTCCGGTGCCGTTCCGCCTGACGCCGAACATCTCGGAGCTGCTGACGTCGATCGGCATCACGGGGCCGCTCACCGCCTCCTGCATCGCCGTCGCGCGCTGCCTGGTCACACCCAACTTCAAGGTAGGAAACCCGCAGTGGGTTTTCTCTCTTATTATTAGTTGACTTATTATATTGACACTTTGACACATGAAAACAGCTGTTGACTTCGGCGTCTTTTCTACAGTGAAACCAACCTGAATATGAATTTGGGCGAGGATGCTGCAAGTTGGGGGAATTGTAAAAATATGGCATTGGCAACCATAGACCTGTCACATAAATCAAGTTGCTTTTATTCTGAGGGTCACACGCATTGCGATTCTGAGTTTTCATACTGAGTTGACAGTCAAGATGGCCGCGTTGGTTCCTTTCTTCGCCACTTTCATACTTAGCTTAGAGGACTGTACTTCTGACTAAATTAAAATAAACTAAGTTTTTGTTAGCCATACGTCTTAAAAAGTTCCTTGATGATACCAGTTTTATAACCTCTTCAAATTCGAGCATAAAATGTTATGTATGGTTTGTTGCAGATTCAATCCATCCTCCGCACAATTCTGCGCGACGAGATGGTCACCGGCTACAGGAAACGCTTGGAAGACAAGTCCACAATGCCCAGCGCCGGCACCTCCGCAGAGAACAAGCCCATGGAGATGGACAACGAGACCATCATTAACATGGTGAACAAAGCTGTCACGGTGATCATGAACCGGCTCAACTCACTGGCGTCGTTTGATGGGCCTGATAGCAAAGTAGCCACGCTCGTTACAGCTGCCAACAGCCACGACAACCTCTGCCGGATGGACCCCGCCTGGCATCCTTGGCTATAAACAATATTACCTTACTAAACATACATGTTGGTCCTTCGAGCCGGATAAACATGTTTGGTCCTTCGAGCCGGATACCTTGTTTTATTGACGATCTGAATTACTAATAAGTAGCCGAATTCACTCCATAGTTAATTGACTATGAATTTTACTTAATATTTGTATTATTTTAAGAAAACTCAGTCGACTTTCGTTCAATTTAACACGTTTCTTGTTTTGTTTTGCGACTGATAATTTAGTTATTTTAAGAGTTCGTGTAGTATAACCATTAACCAGGATTGTTATAAAGTTTTAAGTAGTTAAGTACGTGTTGATGATAATATGAGAGAGTGGGTAACGAATGTATCAAGACATGAAACAGGAACATTAAAACTGTGATGGATATGGAAAAAGTATTGAAGTCAAATAAAGTGGATAATTTACGTAAAGTGTGTTTTACTTTGCCTTTTGACGTCATATTTTCGTTTTGCGATTTATCGGTGACGCATCTGCAATGAATGTGATTGCATGTGCATGAGTGACAACGCAGTACCTGCATAGGTGAAAGTACCGGGGCAGCATCAAGTGCGCGGCTAACAAGCGCCACCCGCGCCCCGCGCCCCCCCACCCCCCCTGCTCAGCTCGCCAATCTCACTCGATCGCTAGATAGTAAAACTGATTTCATCACGCTAACAATGGGAAAGAAAGTGCAGTAATTGTAGGATTGTGCAGGAACTATTTGTACATTCAGTACAGTTGCGCGACTCTCGGCTTAGGTGATGAAGTCAAATGCTTATGTTGAGTCTAATTCGTAGTTAGATAGTAAATTAACGACTTGCAGGTCATATCGACTATGTACTTCCGAGTTATAATTATTTTTATCAGTAGGTGTTGGTTATCCTATCCTACTTGGGTTTCCCAAAACAAGTAGGTACGTTATTGCTTAGCTTAGACTGAACTAGCCGATGAAAATTATGTTTTATTTAATTGGAAAACTGGTTTGTAGAATTGAGTTATCGTTGGTGTAGGTATTTCGAGATGATGGATTTCTAAATACAGAGATTGGCTGGTGACGAGAGTGGCAGCGACATCGGCGGCGTCACGTTGCTAAGCGGCGGCGGCGGGCGGCGGGAGCAGCGACAGGGCGGCCACGTCGGCGGCGGCGGCCCGGCTGCGCGCCCCGCCGCCACCCCACGCCCCGCCCCGCCGCCCGCGCGCGCTCGCTCCGCTGACAGCGTTGCCGTTAGGGTACATTTTACACATTTGACGTACCTTTTTGGGCTCCCATGTGTAATGTGTAATCTTGCCAGTACATGTGTAATTTCTTTGAACTCACCGCCAAAATATCTCAATCAAAGAAATAAATGAGCGCTGCTGCGTATAGAGAAACGTAGAGAAAGCTAACTCATTTTATCACCCTTGCTCTAGCAAAACTCCATATTAAAGCATCTCTTTCACTCATCACAGAAGCAGCGATCTCACTACCCAATTTACCGGGCCCTAAAATATTAGTTTACAATACATTGCTGGATGTAGGTACGTTAAGCCCGCATCACATTCCCGCGCATAGGCCACGACACGGCACCGTGTCTATCCATCGCGTACATTCTTTTCGTCATTCCTTGTACATACAGATTAAAAGCAAAAAGTAATGGCGTTTTCAATCCAAAAAACATCCAAAAAATTACTACAAAAAAAAATACTGCTGTTATGAGTGATTTGCGAAAAAAAAATGCTCATGTACACTTTTGTCACAATATGTACACTTTTTGCGGCGGATATGTGTATTTTGGGATCTCGGTTGCGGCAACAAACACTGCTCCGCTCAGTCCGCTCCGCGGTGTCGCGCTGTCCGACCGTGTGTTGCTCCTCTCCGCGCCAAGAGCGCAAGTGTCCGACCTCTCAAACCGACCGTTTATGACATTCGAAAACCCCGCCCTGTGCATTTTCCTAGTTGCATTTCGATAAGTGCGAAGAGTGTATCGTCTGTGACCCACCTGTATCGAAGTCGCTGGCTCCTCCCGCGTTTATTTATGTTGTCGTTTTGGTGTGGTGAATATTTGTGTTGTACGGACGATAGCCGTATTATCTGTGCGATCGTGTCGGTGGATATTTTTAACAAGCAACAACTATTTTGCTAAGGTGAGTGAAATTCTGATTCGGCGAATGTTTGTGTGGACGAGACGTCGATTCGCCGCGACGTGGCGACCGCCGCCGTCTCGTCAATACGCCCCGGAATGTCGACATTTATTAGCCGTGATTGATAGCGAAAACTTACAGCAAACTTAGTTTCTTATTCCCCAGCAGTTTCTTCATCGTGGCAAGATTTCCCTAATGTTGATATTTACTCCATTCTATTGCCTCCCCTCTACACTATGACGTCATCTGATTTACCCACACATTCTTATGCTGTACTGTTCTCAAAAACTGATGCAGCTATTCGTTTTCCGGTGTCAAGCACAAAAGACTAATTGGAATCCGATTAGAGGCGGTCCTATCCCACTGTTTCATATGGTGGACGGAAGCGAGTGAATAAGAAAACATGGAGGAGAGCGGGCGTCGGCGCGGGGTGGAGCGCGGCCGGTCGGCGGCGAGCGACCGCATTCCATATGGAATGCCGGATTATACGCAATGTCAGTGTGACTCGGACTCGCACTGCCAGCCCTGCAGCACTGCCCATTGCACATTTGCAACAATGTTTGACCAACATCTAAGAAATAACATGGCGCATGCCTCACAATCTGCACGCCCACGCGTTGATATTTTAGTCAATTCATCAATCAACTTGCGTACCTACCACTCTTATCGGAGGTACCTTTATTCTGACTTTCAATAAACTTCAGAATGTGTTGTACGACTAAGGATGCCTCCTAATTCATAACTTATTCACGATTATTTTCTTCTAATTCTTAATTCTTAAATCTTAAAAAACATACCTATTTGCTATTAGATTAAATAGAACCTACCCTACCTAGCCTACCTATGTATTTATAGAACGATCGCCATTCGCCACAATTAACAGATAGGTATTACAGGTTTAGGTATTTATAAATATCTTTCTGTACATTCTAAATTTTGTAGCTAGCAATTTTTATTTGCGAGCTAAAATTTTTGTTCTTTGGGAAAGTTGTTTGGTATCATTAGTAGGACATGTGGTTTAAAGAAACACAGTACTTTTTTTTACACCCTGTATATGCATCCAATCACATGCTATCTTTAGTTTGGAAATCCCAGGCCCAATAAGTCTTTCGTGTTTATATCGACGGTTTCCCTGTTCACTTGGCAAGTAGGTAACTGAACTTAGAAAATGCCAACAAATTATTAAATTACTCTAGGAATATTAATGTACCTTCAGGTAGGCAGGTAGACAGCCATAAGCTATCTCGTATCTGGATGAATTGGATTCCTTTTTTCCGCACTGTCTTGCTTGCCTGATCGTTAGGAACATTTTCGAAACCCGAAAAGAAAAAATCGTAACTGTTACACAAAGAAAAGATCATCTTCGATGAACTGTATGACATTAGATCGTGATTTGGTATATTAAAGGCAAGTAGCGTAATGAGCTCGATAGTGCGTGCTATATTTCGAAATGCGTCCGTCGCCGCTTCCGCTGTGTGACCCACAATTTACGAATAACTTAGTTGAGGCTACTGTCATGCTCATGCCTATCTGGGATTTGACGATTAGTTCATTTATAGGAAGAATATTAGGTAAGATCAATGGTTTTGATTTAATAACACAAGTCTGATAGATAGATACCTAGATAAAAGTTTTATTCAGTACCTACCAGTAGTAACATAACAATGATATTGATTTAAATGTAGCCACCACACACCACATATGAATCAATATCGAGACTTCTATCGTAGTTTCGACCTCTTTCACAAGACCATTAGATCGGAATATTACTATGTCCAAATTCGTTTTATCAAGTTATCACACAGAGTCCGGGTCTCGGGTCAAATTTACACAATCACAGCGACCTTTAATCTCGTTTCAGATAGCTAAAACACGTTCCTTTGTGTTAATTCTTGGAAGTAGCATCATATCATTCATTATTTGTTTAATAACAGCTCGATAAACTGTTCATTTAATCATTTGAATTATTCTGAAAGATGAAGGTAGTTGCCATATTAATTTCTTTAAATTATTATTACATTGTGTATATTTTATTTTGGAACAGATTCTTCTGCAACTAAAGATCAGACAGCATTAAATTCTCAAAAGTTGAAAATCCGGTACTAAAATCTGCAAAACCTGGTTCACCTTTGAGTCTTAAATGATTCTTTTTTTATCATAAGTAATTAAAACACCTTTAAAATGGATTTATTCTGACAATTTTAAGATTCATTCATTATATTGCTTTGAAGTGGACACAGGACGCCTTAGGGGCACGGGCAAGAGTCCATACATCAGTCGTAGTGAACACATTCCATATTGAATCATGTTCAATTACCAACTAAATCGGTCAGGATGTCAGCTCCACGACGCGACACAAGTAGAAGGATGTGCCGGGAGTTGTTTGTTTGCTACATACTGCTCGGGTTTTATCTTCCCACCGCCTCGTTGCGATATGCATGATACCAAGTGTCTACCTTTTGATAAATTCTGATGTAATTTTAACATTTTCGTGGATTTAAGATTTCGTATTTAAGCAAGCTTTTTAAAATGTAGGTAATCATTAGAAATAGGTACTAGGTAGTAAGTGCATAATTTCCTCATCGAATTCTAGTTGCTTGATATAATATTTCTACATGAAATTGTGACAAAGCGGATTCTGCATAGCAAATTACGCGATGACACGGTTTGTAGTAATTTTGAAATCTCGAGATTTAATCGCATTCTGCGGTGAGCCTCCCCTCTCTCCCACAACTTACTGCATTTACACTTCGAGCGCCATCTACATCTATGTAGAAGACACTCGAAGTGTAGGCACTGTTTCCACTTCAGAGATCTACACTCCTATTAAAAAATACATTTGTGGACAAGATCTGTTCGTATTTGCCAAACTTTTAACCTTTTAGCTGCATCTTACAAGGTTGCGATTACTTGCGATACATGGTGATTGTGATACGATCAATATCACTGTTGCTTAGTCGACTTTTTATGTCTTAAAGTAATGCGCAATAGAGTTGTGTCGTGCTTATGTAAAAGCTTCAAATCGATATTTATTCAAGGCGCCTATAAATCTATAAATTGGTTTGGTGACTCTTCACTTTTTTAATAATTTTATTGTAGGTAGTTTTATCAGTATTTTTTTTTATTATTTAAAATCATTTGTATTTTGTAGGTATCACAATAATATGTTACCAGGAAAAAATTAAAACAGGCATTCCATCCATACATACAATAAATCATATCTTTATTCCTTAGAGGATAGTTAGACAGAGCATTAACTGTACAATAAAAGCCATTTTACATCACATCTGACCATTGAGAGTTAGGTTAAAATAGTGCATTACTAGCTTTCCGGCGGAAGTCAAATGCGTCTTCTTGTGGAAAAGTAGCTTATGTTCTATTCCAGGATCTATCTAACCTATATATTTGTCAAGTTTCATACAGATCCGCTGAGTGGTTATACGAGTGATTGAGTACCTACAAACAACCAAACATCCAACAAAAATAAATATTCAAACATCTAACTAAACTAAACGTATATTTCTCATAAGTATTAGTAGGATGCCGTAGTGGCAGGTTGTTTTGTTAAAATTATTGATCATCGCTTAAAACCCTCGGCTTCCTCTATTGGTTCTTCAGTATACCTGGGAAGAGAAACTCCTTGTTTTAGGTTTTTGTGAGAACTATTCCAGTTCAGCATGGAAGTCGGGTGACACAAATTTAGTAATACCTACATATAAGCACGCACATTCTGATTTTAAGTTTACTTCATCCAACTTATTTGTGTTCTTGACGTTTCTTACGTCTTTCTCTTCATTTAAACTTAGTTTTTAACCGATCTACACTACAGGGCTCGTTGGTATTCAGGTCTGTTTTCGGCAGGTCGCTGAAACACTCCTATTAATCTGCTTCGTCGCCACTTATAGGTTGTATTACTTAGTTATAATGTCATTGTCCGTTTCTTTTATGGTCGTCTTCCGATAAGGTCGGTTTGTTTTGTAGTAGATAATGACATCGACGGTGGTGATGGCGAGGCCCTGGTAGGTGAGGTGTAGGAGCCTAGCGGGTAACGGTTCCACCGTGTTTGCAGAGGCACAGGCGCGGGCCGTGTGTGCGTGCGCCGCTCACATCCAAACGGCGCGGAGCTCTCGCCGTAGCGCGGCCGTTGAACCGAATACTCAAGGAATTTCTCCAATGCCGCCGCTTCATTTGCAGATGAAGAAGAAAATACTCTTGGTGGTGGGGTACCTTAAATCAACGTAATACTACGCACTTTGATCTTACCATAGGCGGTGCATTTAAGGAGTTCGTACTTTTATATTGGTATTGTTTTATTGTATAGTCCGACACGTTTCAAGTTGTTAATGGGTTCGCAAGCGGCAATTTGTCGCAGACACGTGTGCTGTGGGTTTTGCAATCACTGGCATACCGGGGCAGGGCGCGGTCTGCCCAAGGGTCTTGACTTGAATCAAGAATAAATTGAACACGGCACACTTCATAAACTTTTAGATGAAAAGTAAAGTGTATTGGTTTTCAATCACTAGGAGATCAATAACATTCTATAGCAAACTTTGTACTTTTATTTCTTAAAGAAATTCTGTCGAAAGAAGCGGCTGCCATAAGACAATGGACAGGCAATTAGTCAAGCATCGCTGTTCGCTGCTGGTGCCACCCAGCAGTATTGTATTAAACTGAAGAGCGCTATCTTATTTTTATCACTTCATATTATTTAAAACACGCTAAATACGATGCTATCATATTATAATTCAGTGGTATCGATTCTTAAGCGCACAAAATTACTAAATCTTGACTAAAAAGGTCACCTGTCGTTGTCTATCCTGAGAGAACAGAAAGAGACTGCAACAATTTTGGTTAAGATTTAGTTAATGCTATGTTAAGTTTACCTGAAGTTTATTGATATGACTTGACCTTTTCAATTCATTAGTTTATTTATAAGTAGTAGGTTGTAAATACACTATTGCACCAAGTGTTCATATATTCATTTCTTAATAGCACGTCAAGTCTCTAAAAGATTTGCAACATTACGCTCGTTACCTTACTAATAAAAGCTTGCATCATTCTTAGCAAAGTTCTTTAGCTACATTTAAGAGTTTCGCCACAAGGTGAGCTAGGTATGCATAAGTTGCACATTGTACAAACATCCGGCTAGAAAAACCATTAACATTTTACATGCTTTCCAATCTGCTTAGTTTCCTACTTTGATTACACGTGGAACCTACTTATTAATTACCTATTACATACTAATGCGATGCGAATTGAACATTATAAATTGAAATAATCATCAAAATATTTAGTTTGAGCTCGCGGCCATATAAAGGAAAAGGAACCAAATGCTTATAGACTGCTCTTGTGCCCATGAGTGAATATTATACAATTCAGCATGAGTCCTCGAAGTATTGTAGTTTATTTGATGAGATGATTATCTGCCGTGTGGCAGACTGTGGACTGTGGACTGTGTAGTCCTTTTAAAAAAAATGCGTATTGACAATGGAGGCAAATCGATTGCGCACAAAATCAAAAAATCTTGCCTATGTTGAGATTTTTGCAACTACGAATTGCTTTGCTACCAACCAATATTTTATTTCGTATTAGGCAGTCGGTCGTGGGTAGGTAGGTAATATGTGTTACGTTATAGAAGTTCGGAGAAACTGAGATTACTCATCCACCGCACATACCTTGTACGTAAACATGGCAATTTTATAGAAAAACGTATCTTGCGATCATACTTTGAATATTAATTTCCAGACAAAGAAGAAACGTATGCGTAATCGAATCGCGCACCTTTAGATTAAATGTTTGTAGGTACTACAATTTACATACTTGATAAAGTGCAACATTTTAATATGTATATCAAAGAGTGAACCTTCGAGCACACGTAATACCAATATAAAATTTTAATTTTTATCCTTTTTTAGAATATTAATATGTTAAGATCAAATGTTTATACACGAGGCAAAGAGATTACTTTCGGTTATAAAAAATGCATTGAATTTAGGGCACCTAGAGCCCTGTATCAGCAGGCTGTGCTGTGTGTGGTGTGTAGCGGGCGAGTGAACGCTGCGACCTTGGGCCCGTGCCTGTCCGCGGACGTTCGTTGAACGCACCCGCCCGCCCCGCCACCGTGCCGCCGCCGCCGCCGCCGCCGCCGCAACTCGTTTGCGACCCGATTACTTGTAAATTAAATTTAGAATTAGGTAGTTTATTTGTATCATTACCTGAACTACCATCTCGCCAAAGGTGTAAAAATACCCCTTTCATGCGACGTATCCCTGTCCTACTTCAGTGTCAAGCCGTAAGGTGCCTTTAGTACCTATGTTACGTTTTACCACAATACCTACCTTTATTAATTATTTATTTATTTATGTTGCAGCTGCTTGTAATTTATTATTCATTCATTGTTAAAACCACACTAAACAGTTTACTAATTGTTTGTAGGTAAACTGAAATACAATTAAAGTTCAAAGTTCATTGATTGTGTCATGCATCATACATTATCATAAATATGTAATGATGTACATCACTACAATGCAATGTAAGTATCTTTGTCATATAATTATCATTTATTAACCTAGGCACTGCTATAGAAGTCATATTGTTGTTTAAAAATACCCGTTTTATACAAGTCTCGGACACGAAGGCCATAATATGAGCTGTGTTGTGATTTGAAAATGCATAATCCATAGAAACACATGATGTGTGATTTGCGTAGGCACCTATGTTCCACAATGCCGCTGTGTGTTGGGGCCAGGCGCCGCCGAGCAATGACCGCTGCCTGCCTTTCCTCCTGACTGCACCATACCACAATATATTAATATCCTAGATGTGCTGCACATACTTGTATCTGCAGTTACAAGAGAACTCACCTGGAAGTGTGTTCAACGTCAATGCGATACACAGCTCACTAAACAAACCAGCGCCAATGATATTTTCGTGCGCTACTTCGCAAGAGCTGCTAAATGTGCATGCAAAATTAGGATATTAACACAGTTCTCGAGAAACTGTATATTCTCTAGTTGCTCGTAATACGATTAATATATGAGTATGAAGTTATGGAGATTTCATGCTTAATATCAAGGTAGTCAAGGCTGTTTGGCAAACGTTCTAAATGTATGACGAAGTTACATGAATTAAGAGAATGCACTCCTGATTAATTCAGGAGATCTGAGATGATCTTTGCAAGAGCGAATAAGCATTGTCTTGGGTCCATAATGTTTTTACCAACCACAGCAACGCTATGGTGACGTGGCCACCGACGATTTACTGTCAAGAGCGTCTTGTCTCAATCTTAAAACGTCCTTTAAATAACCACGCAAACGCACGCATGCATACAAACAGGATGTTGGAGGATTTACCAAATTGAGACTTTACTAAGGGAAAAAGACATTACTGAACAACTGGAAGAACTAAAACAACAGATAGTACAAACAACAAATAATGCAACAACTGCCCATACATCTTTCGCCGACGCCCTCAAAAAGGGTAAAGAATCCCTTATCTGCCCTCCTAGTACTTCCAGCATTATAATCTTTCCTGAAGATAAAACTCAGCCAAGTGAACAGACAAAGAAAGTTGTGAAGGATCTTATTAAGCCCGATAAACTAAAACTGCATATCCGTGGCGTTTGGAACACAAAAAATGGTGGAGTTATCATCAGCTCGGAACGGAAGGATGATCTCGAAAAGCTGAAGAAGAACGAAAGCATAGCACTTTCTGGCTTGAAAGTTGAAGAAAGAGCCAAAAGAAGACCTAAGATCATACTTTTAGGCGTCCCCTCTGACCTGCCCGACAAAGAAGTTCTTGATTGTTTGTATGAACAAAATATAGCTGATAGGCACCTGAACTTTGAGCGCGAAAAGTTTTTGGACTCCATAAGAATCAGCCATAAATCAGGAAAAAGGGACAACAATCACTGCAACTTTATTCTAGAAGTGACTGCTGAGCTAAGGAAACTTATAATACCGCAAAGTCGCATTTATGTACATTGGACTTCATGCCCAGTAATGGACTATACATTTGTAACTAGATGTTACAAGTGTCAGCAATATGGGCACTCAGCGAAATATTGCCGTGATACTGACCTCACATGTGGACACTGTGGATGTTCTGGGCATTCGATTAAGGATTGTCCAAAACGGGATGAACCAGCAAAATGTGCTACATGCAAGCGCTTTAATAAACCCAGTTCTCATAAAACAGGTGACGAGACATGCCCGGCGAGGAAAAGTGCTGAGGACCGACAATTACGTTCGACCGATTATGATTGCGCATAGTGCGCACTCAGCATTTATTTTCATTACTTAGGTGTTAATTATAGTAAAATTGTGTTTAGTATAATTTCATTATGTTGTACTTATTAGATTATCTGGGTCAATTATAGTTATTGCACGAATAGGGCCTGGTGACCTATAGTACAGGTATTTCTATATCTAGTTTAGGCACCAGTCTCACACTTCGGAAAAATTCTATAATTTGTAGACTCAATAGTAAATTTTATATATTTGTATTTTAGATACTAAGTTAGTATAAGATTTGTGAGAAAATAAACAATTTTATTATTATTATTATTTATTATTATTATTTTCCTGCTTGCGGCGGCTGCGACTGCGACTGGCGCGTAATGATAATGACACGTATGCGTTCCTTACTTATGGCGTGATGTATCGCGATCGTAATTGATGCGTCGGGAAACTTGTTATTACTCACCTTGTTTTATCCTCATGTGTTATTGAAACCCGTCAAATCTAGTAAGACTAGATTTAACTATACCTGTGGCTATACGGCATTTCTGAAGTGAAAACTAATGAGACAACGCGCCGTCACGTTCGTGTGATTCTCTCTCTGAAAAGGTTAGATTTGCTCGTATATCGTTTTACGTTTCTAGAAACCATCGTATTTCTTTAGTTACAACATAAATACAACGGGCTTTAGTTCTGATCTTCGACTAGTAATTTCATTTTGTAATAAAAAGACGGCATACCTACGTAAACACGGGCTATACTCTGTTGAATAACTGCATTAATCGCAGGTACTTGCGTCTGATCTGTCATGCAGCACGAGCTATTATCACTGGTACTTTCTCCATCTGCTGCAGTCGCGGCGGGTGGTGAGCAGTGAGCCAGTGAGCGCTGCTATGCAACCGCAACTTGGAATAAAACAAGAGACAGTCCGTCGCTATATAGCTAGCACGTTACATCATTTCAGCCAAGTTTTATGCAATCTAAATCGTTCCCTTTTTGTGCTTGTGACTTAATGATTTGTAGCTTGTACTTACTTTCGAGATTTAAGATAACATTCAATTTAATACCGGACATAGGGTAATACCGTAAAGGTATTCTTTTAACGGAAACTACGAGTAGTATTACGAGTAGTACTAGAGGTATAGTGAAAAATTGCATGAAGAACTAGTTGTCATACAAGGGTATTGTATTACACAGGCAGGGGCAAGTCAAAGAAGTGGGAATCAACACAAAACAGCTTGCTGTGTTTTGTTGGTGTGTTAGGATTAGAAATAACAATGCCATTGATTATTCCGGATTGGATTCGGATATATCCGACTCTGTCTCGGTCTCACATCTAAACCCATGGCCTTAATTACTTGTTTTGTCTGATGTTGAACAAATTTAAATCATGAAGAACTCTTCTCATCAGTAATTTGTACGTATCTTTAGGAACATTGCTAAATTCTTCCTGGGATCGTCCTAGGTAAAGAATTCGCTTTTAAAATATTAGTTTCCAACACTTGTTGTAAGAAGGTAAATATTGCAGTAACAAGCGCCAGGCTGGGGCCGCGGCGCTCGCGCCGGTCCCTAGCCCTGTTATCGGCGCTGATAAGCCGCCCGCCAGATTGCAGTAACCACTTTCTTTTATTACAGCAAACGACACTATCTAACTAAACTTAAACGTTTGGCATGATGCCACCGGTTATTTCAACATAGGTAGATAGCTAGGTATAACCCATAACGGGTTTAAAGACATTAAACTTCGAAGTAATAGGTTTTATTTTTAAAAGAAAAGTACCTTTCTTATACTATGACGTTGATAAAGTTTTCACGATAATTATCAGATGTTGTGTAGTATTGTTTTCGCTAGGTATTCCCTACACTACTCCGAGAGATGTAACAAGTGGTGCATCGGGAGGGCGATCGATAGGGGTCGGCGGGCGTGGGCCGGGAGGAGTGGGCGCCCTCCACAGCTCCACATCAGCTGGAGCCCGGCCAGGCTGTCCTGACAGTTGACACAAATCAACCTCCACTACTGGGATAAGGATAGCTTGCGAGTTCTCCTCTAAAACCAACTAGTGTTATTCAATTACTAATAATACGTACGGACGGTAGTGTCTTATTTATTTAGGTATCATTCGTTCACCTACAACTTAGGTAATATTCTGTAATTAATTACAATAGATACCTATACCTACTTCATACCTAACTTCATAAACCAAACCCAGGAATGTGTTTTATAGTATGGTAGAGGTACCTAAATCTGGGAAGAAAAGCAGATATGTCACATTATATTAAGTTAGCTTCCAGCCAAACCGTCTAGCAAGAAAAACGAATCTAAAACATACAGTTAGGTCAGTTAGTTTATCTTGGAATTATACTTTTACAGCGGGGATGGATATCAAGCAATCATATTTAAAATATGTAAAAAATTAATTAAAATTAAAAATAATTTAACACTTTCGGCTTTAAGTGAATTAATTTTGCCTGTAGCCGATGTAGTTTGTTCGGAATGCGTCGATATATTCGCATCGTGAAATTAAACCGAGTGCGTCTCGAAAATAATGTCTCACGTGCGGCTCGCGCTTGCGCTGGTTTTCCACGAAACATTCAACATTTCATTTTAACGATGCGGAGAAAGTCCACATGATTTATTTCTGTTTTCTATTCACTCATGACATGACATAACTAGCGTCATACTGAATGAGTAATGATGTGAATCAGTAAGAATTTAAAAGTTTAGGTAACTATAATAAAATAAATATTTAGTGAAGATAACGTATCGTGTTGTGATTCCAAGAATTATGTTGTTGTTATGACAACAACAGATTATTAGAAACAAATGAGAATAGTTATCTTAGTCAAAAGTAAACAAGAGATAACGCGAATTACAACAGGGAATAATAATTGAGCTGAATAGCATCCAACTGGCTCCCATTTGTGATAATTTTATATTGACTGTGTTCTCATATTCTGGAATTTTTATTTGTTGTTATTTTTCGATATGAAATAAAGTTGGTATTCCCAGAAGAAATTTTGTTAATAAAACCTACGCAACGCCCTGTTTACAAGTAGAGGTTCTACTTAGTTTCGTTCTTTCAGCTCTCTAGAGCGGTCGATTGAGCTAGCTAGTTCGTTTAGTGAAAAAATATAACATACTACAGCAGTGTCTTTAAGTTTCCGAATACTTACTCCGCGTCTATTAACAGGCAAGTATGTCATACAAATAAGGTTTATAAGAATAAGATAAAAATCAAATCGTCGTATGATGGTAATCCAGTTAACGTCGATTGAAATGTCTCTGTCGGACAGTGTGTTTTTAAAACCTCATTGTTACCGTCCGCGGCGCATCATGCACTCACTGCTCATGTTTTCCTGTCTCCCTTACAATGCCACAAACATGTGCTGTGAGTGGATAAAATCAACATCGCGTGCTCTACTGTTCTATTAATAATGCATAACTTTATTTTCTAGGGTTATTATTAGGTATATAATCAAAAAACAATGTAAAAATTACATCCAATAAATGCGACAATAATGTAGGACAAGCTTATTAAAACCAAAGACTTCTACTTGATTAAAAGTGTATCATCTTCTTTTTTAATTCAACTTTGCTTTGAATGATGTATTTTCTATATTCACACAGAATCGTCAATGGAATGGTGAAAAATCTAAACAGTGAAGTTGTAAAACGTGGTTGCTATTTATTTAGTCTGCATTATTTTTTTATTCAAACAGAATTATCGCATTGGTCATTTGAACTGACATATCTATGAAGTGTTTTCTGTTGTTTGCTTATGATATCATGGGCATTTATCTACATTATTATCATCATTATCCTCCTATGCCTTGTCCCATTTAACTGTTCGCTAGCTTTCTGTTTTTTTTCTATTTATCTTTTTTCCGCCTGTTCTGTTTTATTGAAGTTTTTTAATTTTAAATTCCTTTTTTTTTTCGGTTGAAGCGTTAAAATTGCCCCTTGAATTAACCTTTTTATTTGTATAATTAAGTTGCATTATAAAATTTATTACAAAAGTGTGTTAACTGCGCGTTATCATGTTACTTATCTGGCTTTCCCATGTCAGAGGTCAAACGGTTTATCATTCATTACATTTATGAACTATGCAGTTATCAATGGGCAATTCCGCTTTCCTTATTATGAAATCACGTGCTCTTCAATGCGAAATAGTGCCAATGAGTCATCCTCATCATTCATCACATTAGTTATTCGTTACATATTCATATCAGTTGGTAAATAGCCGTAAGTAGAAATAAAGACATCGTGTAGTGCATTTGCATACACAGGTAATCCTACATAAAATTATCATTGTTTCATTTTTAGTATTCTCTGTTTACAAAATTTAACAGTCAAATTATTTTAAGCAACGACTTAGCATAGCATCTTTAAGAATTCTTACTTTCACCTTATGCAGATTGCAGATACATCCTATTAGAAGCGTTTGTTTGCTAGGGATGAGTAATGCACTCGGCAGCTATTTATAATGTTCCCAACAATAACAATGTTATCCGGGAATATGCAACCTACGTTCACATTGTATAGAGGAGAGCGAGCTAAATGAATGAATGCGTGACTGTTGATGTAGGTAGATCCGAGAACGTTCGCATCGAGACGCTCTGCTGGATTCTATTAGCTTGCCTCTTTGGAAATATCTGAACATGAACATTGGCTTAAATAAAGAGCAGTACCTAATCTTCACTTGTTAGCTGTAGGTATAGTGACTTATATGATACACTATAATTGATGTACCAGCAGCAGCGTTAGTTCATATGTATGTCAAAACATGAGCTCCCGCTGATGAGCATAACAGCTGAGAATCAGCTGTCGGCTGTCGGTGCGGCCTCGCACTCGCTACATTCAAATACCTATCGCCCTGTCTGAGTTCATCGCCAAAAGCAGCCGTATACGTATCATATAAACAGCTATTGAAGCTCCCGAACGGCCAGCCACTGCGCACTCACGACAATTGAGGGGCCATGCATGGCGAGTATTGGCACTGGAAATCTTTGAGAAACATTCTGTCATCATTTCCTACCTTGGTAGTTATATTCTGGCAATTCTTTTGAATTCAATTCGTTCTATAATCCGATGATTGAGGATAAACTGATCCCTGATTTGTGCCAACTTATCTTGTCGTTTTCTTTCATTCATCCATTGTAACTGTAACAAGCAACATGTTTAGAATTTTTACGGCGTGTACGAACATACTAGGTACGTCGTATGTAGGTAGCTAGGTAGGCAGCTGAGAGCGGAGTGGAGTACGCGAAAAAGCGAGTAATTAAAAGGTTGACAGCGAAGGCCGCCAGTTCCGCGTAGTGTCGCAACGCGAGCAGCGCGCGCGCCGCGGGCCGCTCACCTCGCCGTCTGCGAGTCACGCGCACCTTCGATTCCTTTCTAATGTACTTTCTATAATCTTAACACTCGATTCATCCATCTGATATCGGTGCTTCGTCTTACCTTCGCGATTTTCCGCGGTTCTCAGTTCTCCACTATTGAATTACAACTGATTTTTTCCACTAGGTATTGGTTGCGGATGCAGACCCTCTCTACTTGCGGTCGCGCGCCGCTCGGTCCAGTTATCTAGCGCTGTGTGCTGCGCATGCATTCTACATCAACATTCCAATAGCGACGCGTCATCCTCGAATCTAACTCGATACTTTTTAGCTTAGGCTCCATTTTATTTGCAAGATTATTCAACTTATTCTTTGAAGTTGCTAAGCAAAATTCACATTACGTCAGCTAAGAACTTTCTGATAGGATATACCTATAGGACGGCTATAATTTGGAACGAAATTGAAAGTATACCAATGTTGCACAACGCTATTGTCCTACAGCACTCGGTCCGTCTATGACTTGTGGTGTGTAATTCATCCGCAGTCTGAGGCTTGAGCGGTATCAAACTATCAACTCCCGTCGGACGGACACTTTAATTAGAGCCGATGGCGATATAAATCCTACCACGTCGTCGTCGTCGGCTGTTAGAAAGTGCGCGTGATGTAACAATGCAGCTCGGTCTCCGCTCCGGATCGTGACCGATCTGTCTATACGTACCTCTGTTTTTATTCAGACGATGTTTCTCCATTCATATCAAATATTTTAAAATATTCATTTTGCCGTGGCATTTTCTCATTTGTTTTGTCTACCTATTGTAAGTCAAGTCGCGTCCGTGACCTTTAACGTTTAAGTCGGTATTGTATTTTGTATATCTATTTTGGCTAGCTGCAGGTACCTGTGCAGTTGTATAGCATGTCTGGTGATATTAAAGAATGTAGCCTGCAAGCATTTAACCACTCGGGTTTTATTGCTGTGCTTTGCGTCAAAACAATGCTCAGGTTATTTGTTAGGCACGTGTTTATTTGTGTTAGGAAGGCGATTGTGTGTTCTGACGGGCGTGTCGCGTGTTTCCACCCACTGTACAAGTAGCATGCGTGAACGGCAGCGAGCAGCGAGCAGCGAGCAGCCAGCGAGCTTCCGGGTTCAAGCCCTAGCAGCGCGACAGGTGATAGTCGTGTACTTACGCTCTGCGCCTACGCAACTGCTCTCGAACTCGAACGCTCACCAATAATAAATATTTATAATTCTATCTTTCTCACGTAGTACTTTAATAGTAAACCTAACACTGCAATTATTTATTTTATGATTTTATTGTCCTCCACTAACTTCTTTAACGTTCGGCATTGTTATACCTACTACTACTAGAACCATAACCACAGACATTAATTGAATTATTCTAATAACAGTGCTATCGCCTTAGGTAAAAAATCTAAGAAAACTCATTCCAAACTCATTAATTACCGAAGGGTTCCTACAACTTTGGAACTGAAATACCAGTGAAACCTGAACTCTGCTTTTCAAATAGGGTAGGCCATTTGATAATAAACACAATTTCACAGCTCCTTTTTAATGAACTTTGTGCCCTTCAAGTTCACAGAAAAGTTTTTCATTGTGCATTTGAAGTGAAAAGAAACTGTTAATTAAACTAACACTAGAAATACGTAGGTATACCTAAATAACATTCGTTGACACCTTTACTGCCTACTTAGCTCCATGCTATTAGGTACTATTTAAAACCTCAGAATCTTAAATCATATTATAAAATTAAATAATGTACCAAAGTAATTGACTTTTGTATAAAACAGCACAGTGACTAAAGACGTTTTAATTTAAATTAAAGAAAGTAATACATAAATGTCGGTTAGTCTGCTCAACTAATCAGAACCCATGCAACTGGAAAAAAAACATATTTAGCAATATGATGGTAGTGTGTTGTGGGACAGGCTTATCTATGCCAGATAATGGTTTCGTAAGAGGTCTGTATTCAGAACACTGTTCACGCCGCCGCGGCTGCATAGCACTAGCATGCCTCTATACCACCGCCACGCCAAATATTTCCATGTGCAGTATGCGTCAACCGCAGACATGATAGTGCTCGGCGGGAAGTCCACGAAACACGGATCTGCGATAATGTCAAGGAGTCACCGCGATTCAGTACCGGCCACTAGACAACCAGAAATGCCGCACGAGGGACGCTAATTGATACAAGTTAGATAACGCTAAAATTGACTTTGATATTTTGTTTCAACATTACCGAAATGTCGGTCGTCGGAATATACTCGTAGTTGTAGCTCTTCGATAACATACCGTTTAGTTAGAACAATGAGGGAAATTCGCACATTATGTCAAACCGATGTATGGAGCGCTCTCGCAACGGCTCGGTTGGTGGATAACAATGTTAGTGCTAAACTAAATAATGGTTCGATATTACACAACACTAAAATACACAGTAGGTACCATAAGATATAACATGATAATATGTAAATAGCATTTAAACTACAGTAGAGCGAGAGTTAGTGGCAGGTTTGTTAAAATCGTTACGTAAATTTGTGATAGAAGTGGGTTTTTTGTTTACATTTACTTGCAACGTATATTACGTATAATATTTTAGATCCAATATTCTAGTATTCTAGTACGTTTTATGCAAAAAGTTTAAACAGAGACAGACACCTTGTCATAAAGGCAAGCCTTATAGGAATCAAATTGGTTTATACTTCCCGGGACATACAAAGAAGTGTATTAAGATTAACATCCATTCGTTTTGAGACACGTGATTAATTGTCGTCGTATCTCTCTAAATCAACCGTCGGTGTGGTGGTGGTGACCAGTTCTGCTCTCTCATGGCAACTGGTTTATTGACATTCAGAGGACCCAAATGAATTTTAATGGCCCACCAATGACTCCAACTTATGTTACTATGACTAACACCAGTATCTAGACATGCCAATATCGAGCAAAATGTCGAATATCTGTTTGACTACATCACAAAGTAGATAAAGGGGCGGCGCGACTACATCATATTTGCGGTTATTCATGCTGTTTTTTTCTCTTTGTTTTGTATAAAGGAAATTCTTTTGTCTGTTCGCTGTAGGTCTAGATGACGTCATGATCTTTGACCGGATGAATAAAACAAGAGGCATGCGGGAGATATCCATGTTATGTGTGAAATTTAAATAAGTTGCAAACGACTGCAGCATGCATTAGACGGTTGGCAAGAGGCGAGTCTTCCACGTTGTTACCACGCAGACTTGTATCGCGCCATCTTTCTCAGGCTGAGAACTCTTGCACTCGTATGTTACAACCAATTCATTTCTCACTGATGGTTATCATTAAGCGGCGCAAAAATTATAACAAATTACCCAGTTTTACGCCTTACATGGTTTCACTGTAATGAGCAATTAAACCCAAAACGCTACTTATTTGGAACAAGCACGCCATATATTTGTGTCTCACATAAGTCGAACTTCTATAGTACGTTTATAGAATGTACCTACTTACATTTAAAATCTTTTAAAATACCATGTTTGTTTTCAACAATTCGAAGCGGCTTGTCACGCCAAGCCAAGGTAATCTAATAACCTAATAACGACAATAACACTTGTATAACACAATTCATGTCGTTAGCAGGGGAGCAAGCGAGCGTGTCGAAGGTCGTTGTTCGAGTCCCTTGCGGCTAGAGAGTGCGCTCTCTACTGTGCTGTGCCTCTACCCTCCTCCACTCCACTCGTACTGTTTCACGTAATTACGCTCTGATTGCCGCACTAGTGCCCACCCTGGAGAAACGCTCATAACACGCGAGTTTTGACAATAAACACGTACTTTAGGAACACTTAAACTTTGCATGTATGTGAATTGTTTTATATTTATTACCATTGCGAGTAAATTGGACATAGTTGAGCTTGACAATAACAGTAAGAGTAACGCGGCAAAGCGGGATCAGATAAGTCGCTATTAGCTTTCCAGACAAATCTCTAGATTTACGTGCACGAAGGATTTACACGATCCCAATTACGCGAGCGGGGACAGCAGTGAAATAATTGAGCTCGTGCATTTGCTTGTGCGCTGAAGACGCAGCGCCGGCGCAGGCGCAGGCGGCGGCTCTAGAGTCGAGAGAGGGAGCGTAATCGTGGTTGCTTTCGCGTGGGAGCTGCACCTGCGGCCGCCGGCTTTATTTAGACTGAGCTGAGCAACAATTACGATAAATTAACATGTTCATACATTTAGCTGTTGCGTATTCTTTACATTTCTTTACCATACTTTTGGCGTTTATTGAAGATAAATAAGTGCTTCAGGTTTCCTTACATCAAAATTCTTTTATCATTTCGTTTCTGACATATCAATATATCGAACAACTTTTTTATTCAAAGATGTTGAATCAATGATGTTGCATGTCAAAAGTCTATGAAAAATTAACAAATTCCTTCAATTAATCTAATCAAGAAACCAACTCACTCGAACTTGAAAATAGTAGAACAGGTAGGCAAGGAGCTCCTCCTGGCAGCTCTCGATGGGTTGAACATCCTCATTGTACCGTAATATCCCCGACCGCACTTTATCTCTGCGGCTGTCGAGAGTAACCGCAGCAGCGCGTGCGCCGCCTTTGTGCCCCACACGCCACACACGCCTGCCACGCACCCACCCGCCCGGATATACAGGCAAATTAGTCTATTACCGTATGCATTATCTGGTAACCACTGATATTTGAGAAGTTGAACAGAGCCAGAAAGAGATGCATACTTTTGATTTTTTCGTTAGCGGAGTAAAATCAAAGTAGGTAGATGCAAAGTATTAGCGTAGAGTCTAGTCTAGTCAATCTGGTTAGCATATTTTTCCGACACCAATAAATTAGACTTGATCTTGCAGACTGCTAAAATTATTTTTGGAAATCTAAAAATAATGGTCATTGACATTAATGCACCTACTAACTAGACAGTGATTTATTAGTATGAAATAGGATTATTAAAAATGCTATTCGCAAGTGATAAGGGCAGGGTTGTTCAACTTTCACCGGGATGAGCGAAGTTTACCGTCCGTCGTCGCGCCGCGCGTCGCCGCCCACGCGTCCCCGGCGCCGTCCAATCGGGGATTACTTATGAACTGTAAAATGCAACCGGGTATTAATAATGCCATATGAAACCCGCCTTCATTCACCGCTGTCGCGTGAATGGACTCTATTAAGGGCTGCTAATTGACTAGCACGAGTACAATGAAGTAGACACGCACTCGGCCATTGTGAACCATACATGGATGGACTTGTATGGATTAGAAATGCATAATATATAGGTGAAAGAAAATTGACATGTCTATCAGCATAACATTTATATCTATTAAACTTATGTTGGTCGAATTCAATTCACAAAATATTCAAGTTGGCGTTAAAAAAAATAGTACCTAAACGATAGACGATTCGATAAAACACAAAAGATAACATTCGTGATAGTAGGTACCATTCTATCATCCGGTTTGAGATCATTATATTCTTTGACGTAAATAAACGCCTTATATCTTTTATTGATATTGCATAAAAGATTTTATGTAATCTTGTATTGCAGGTTATGCTGTCATGAAAATAGCTGTCTGAAAATAGTGTTTAGTTTTAAGTTTTGATGTTACTGTTGATGTGCGATGAGATGAGGCGTAGGTGGCGCTATCGGCCTCGCGCTGTTCAGCGGAAGAGGCGCCGTATCCTGCGGAAGATAAGCGCTCAGCCTCATCTGCCCGACATCATCGCTTTGACTCGATCAACCGCCACGCCACCAGCTTTGTCTAACACCATTCGCCATTACTCAAATGTCTATTATAATGGAATGTATGCAGATAACTTCATACTGGCAAATGGAAATCGTTTCGAAACCTCTCCGGCAAATGCACACTGACACTTTAAAAACTAGGCGCAATGCTAATGACATTTTTTACATTAACTCCATGTGGTTGCGTGTGCGCATTCCGCGTTGCACATTGTGAATAATGTATGCGGCATAGTTCGTGCTCCATTTACGTTATCACGATGGTAAAATAAAATTATGCTCATTATTTTTCTATTTTTGCGAGATCGCTGATATATGAACATGAATCTAATGTTATGCAATCAAAATATGCTCTGGAAAATACCGATGACACTTCCGGTAGGCAGGTAGGACAGGTAGCTATTCTTATATTAGAAGTACTATATCCAATTCCAAGTCGTGGATTGTAGTTGCAATAGGATGTGGTCAATAAATAAATGGATAGATCTATTGTTCGGCGTAATGATAGGTATGACTTTCAATTAAATGGAGATAAAATCACTGTTCTCGTACTTAGTAACGTAACAATCGTGTGTGCTTGGGAACCGCATTGTAAGTCCGGATTCGAATTCGCAACGCCAATACTGTGGAATGATTGGTCGCAAACGACCGTTACGTGTCTCTAACATTGTGTGTGTGCTTAACAATTGTGTAGAGAATTTGCTCAATTGTTATTCAGTTCAGCTATCGGCGAGACTGGAGACTTGATGCGGGAGGCGACGGACCGATGAGGCGCGCACTGCTATCTGCCATCATGCCGCTCTAACTTTCGGAGGTCGATGCTCGATGCTCGCCACTCAACGACCCCTCCAAACTTCAAAACAGTTTGTCTTTGTAACAAATGAATACCGACGGTAATATTATGTCGGTTAGATCGCTGGTATATAGTAATACAAAAGAATATAGTAATACAAAAGTAAAATTGTTTTCCCAGTGTCGTTCACACACAAAGACTCGCGCTTTTGCTCACAACAGTTGTGTTATAAAACAGTATAGTGAAGTTATTTTCCCATGGTCGTGAATACCTACGTACATGATTAATAAATCACAACTTAATTCATTCATTCAATTATTATGCTTATTTATAAATGGATGATTCATGTTTGTTCGTAAAGGTTCGTAGGCACACTGTAGTCTTTATTATTTGTGATGAATTTGTAGTAAATCTATGGGTTTTCCTGTCTGGAGTGTGTTACAAACAATCCTGAGCCTATCTATATTCTGTATGAATGTGTTAATTTGTTATCGTGCCCTACTGGCTGGAATTAGACTGAACTTCGTCCATTGCATTCACCGCTTTTCGACTTATCACGTCATTATCGCGCTCTAATTAACTACTCTGGAATGACAACAATATTAAACTTTTATTAACATTATATTTTTAACATTATGCACATAAACAGGGGCTGAAAAAGAAACCTATATAAATATTTATTGAGCGAATAAAACTCAACAGGCATTGCATTTTTTCCTAAAAATTACGCATTATGTAAATTTACGTTACCCACATACTCGCAATGTAACTGATATATATTTTAGCTAAACACGTGTGACCTTAGCCCACCCACAACGACAAAGCGATATCTGATCGAATATCACTCCATATTACAAAATCTACTCCATTTACGTCACGTCTAGCCTTATTTGATGATGAGTGACGGGAAAACTATTTGTTTCAATCTATTAGTTACACTTTCATCGGACTTGGGTCAATCGATATTCTTTTACAAGTCTTGGGATCGTTACTTGCGATAGTTATTATAGGTACGTAAATGGACCTAAAGAAGTAGGTAGGTAATACTTAATTTTAAGGGTTCTTACATCATTATCAAATCATAACAGAAATTAGAGTGCTTGGTCTAGTCCATTTTTCGGAGCCTAAAGTAATACGAGAAAATGCGGAAGTAGAATCCAACCGCAACGGACGGCCGATCACTGGCGGGCGGCTCGCGGGCAACAACGTCTTTTTTTTGTCGGATGTCGTGGCGTCGGCGGGAGCTTCCACGCTATTCCTACAGCTAGTACTGCTCAAGTCAGCAGGCACAGTCACATTGGCCCCGATCCAGGAATAGGCCATCCATAGTTCAAGTGTACGCCGTTTCCGGTGAGATGTAGTTGCGTAGTAGCCGGCTACGATCGATGGCGCCGCCACCACTGTTGCCACTGTTTTATGGTGCTCTTGTAATCAAAACTTATTAATACAGAGATATTTCGGTCGGTATGCCATCCGGGTATTCTTGTAAAACCTTTGGTATTCCGAGTAAAATGGAATACCAAAGGTTTTATATGAATAGTTCTCTAAAACCATAATACCTTAATAACAAGCTTATATGGTTGTGTTAATACATTTACATTTACTTAGTTAACGACGTTGGAAGCTAACGGCTGGGTTTTAGTTTAATCCGTGTAATGATTGCTGGCAGGCTTTAGGCGCCCCGTAGTAGGTGGAACTGAAACGCTGTTTTAGGCGGGAAAGTTGACAGGAAGCGTGGGCGCGCTACCGCTAGCCGTGGGCGTCCACCACCCCCAGGGGGTTGGTAGGTATTTTGCTCCTTTCAGTTCAAAGAATTCGCAAACTCTATGGAATTCACTATAAAACATTGAAAGCTTCTTATGATTATTTTGCGAAGTATGTTTGAGTAATCGAATAAAATGTTACTTTGATTGACCTTTTTTAATATTTGGTCATAGTCGGTTATGTAATTTTCTACACGAGTAATTTTAACTGCACTCGTGCGTTAGTTGCAATTACAACATTTTCATTTTGGCCGCGTGTCACGCGTTCGCTACGGTCGGCTCTAAGTAAACTTATTACGTACGTTGCGATAACAAGGATTGAATGTCCTCGAAGCTTTCACACACATGCAGAACTAGCTGTGTTGACAGTCTGTATGTAGATAGGATAGGATATCTCACTTTTAGAATTCGCTGGCGCTTTTTATATTCTGTGGGATCCGGGGATGCATGTGCAAGTGGGCGTCGGGCGCTCGGTGCTCGGCCGGTGGCGCCGCGTTCGGTCGCTCAGTCGGGCCCGCCAGCCGCCGAGCCTGCGCTCTCACCTTTGACACGGGCATGTCGAGAATCCCCGGGCAATCCAGCTGCGTTATACATTAATAGAGCATTCGGCCCTGCAAATCCTTCGTGTGCTAGTTTAATAAATAACTTATTGATCGGCGTCGGCCATGCTCCTGTTATAAACAAGCTCACTTGTTGCTTTATTTTTTTATCATTTCTATATCACGTGTAACTAAAACATCATCGTCATAACTAGATTAGTTAAGTTATTGGAATTCCTTTGCCAGTTGGCACGTTTAGCATTGATTAGCGACTTTTTACGCATGTTCTTGCCCACGGGTCGGCTCTGACCGATAACATTTTATGTTATGGTACACATAACACGTTTAGCGGAGTTGTACCGATTCGTAAGTGACGGCGTATAGGCACTCAATTGAGCGCATAGCCCTGTGCTTAACTGCGTGGAAAAATATAACGTGTGAATTTGAACCTTACAAAATTGCACAAATTAATATCGTCGCGACAACGCTCCAACTGACGCCACAGTAGTAATGTGCGTCTAACTCCTAACACCTACGGTTCAGTCACGCCTACGCTACGCCATGAACTAAATTAATACTTATTTTTACAACATGACACTTGCAGAATAAGTATTTGTTGTGCGGTTCTTAGAAAGCACACGCGGAGGTTGTCGACCGACTCTAATAGGCATTTATTACGCGGCGAACATCATACAGAAAACAACGGATGTTTACGCTCAACTTAAAGATAATTAGGTACCTACTATAAATATTGGTGATATTTTTTATGGACAATACATATGTTGTCTGTGTCATTCTTTATAGGCATAGGCACCCACAAACCCACAATAGATAGACTCTTTTTTAATTAGTTGTTGGATCAATTTTTCCGGAAGAGAACAGGTAAATAAAGTAGGTAGTAAATCTGTTTTAAAAATTAGAACTTTGTTTCATGCAAAAGTCATTATAGGTACTTATTTTTCATGTCAGAATTTTAAAAAACGCCTAGGAATAAATCTAAACGGATAAATAATAGTGTTTTGTGTTCCCCGTATTCAAAGCTCTAAATCGAGAGCCTAAACCACTATAGAGCACAGTGGCAGATCCATAATAACAAAAGCTGCTTATCCTGTGTGGGGGCGCGGAAGGGCGGACGTCTGGCCGGGCCGTCTCGATCCCGACTCCCGAGGCCTCGTTTCGGTCGCTGCTCGTCTCAGTCCTCGCATTCACTATGCAAATTAATTCTCGGAACGTCTCATCTCGACGGAACGCGTCAGAACGTCACAACGAATATTCTTTTTTCACTTTTGGGATTCCCGCTAACCGAAAATCACAATAGCTTGTTCAACTGTTGTTCTCTTGTTTTGTGTATAATAGGGATCATTACTGTTATAAGAGACGTCAAACGGAAGCTATTTGATCCGGCATGATTAGACGTAATAATAAGCCAGCAGCTTGAAACTGATTGACGTGGGTTGCGAAAAAGGGAAGTTTTATAAGGATGGAGATTGTGCAGAAACAATCGATTCCCCGAATCTAAGGTGAGGTTTGAGTTCAAAAATCACGGTGTTAGCAGGAAACAACATGAATGTAGAATTTAACTGAAGCCGGTTTTATCGTTAGATTATAATTGATGGATCGATGGCTCGATGTGCGTCAGAAGCAAGATTACGTTTCGTTTCAATTACCCACCCACCGATAGGAAGAACATAAAAATGTATTCACTAAATTGGCTATGACCTAACGTGAAATCAATAGAGACCGTGCGCTTGCTGATTGTTATTTGCGTCGAATTATAGGCATCAGTACCTACACTCTGTAGCAAGAGGTGTTTGTTTGGTAAATATTTACTAGTATGAACTGTGACTGAGAATTGGGTTTGTTGCAATACCTACGTACCAAAACCTGGTAATCATGCTTAAATAAATAAAATAAGTAAACCTTTTACTCAATTTATCGTTTATGAACCACCATGAAGTTTAAACTTAGAAAAGTCCTTTCTGTGAAGAAGAAGAAGCGTAAACCAAATTAATCAGTTTAATTTAAATGTCTAAACAGGAATCATCTTCCTTTGGAATTGAAATACAATAAATTAGTCTTATTGATAAATCCAGTTCTATTCAAGTTGGCAACAAACACCTACGCGGTCGCTCGTCATTTATGGGGATAATAGGTACATACAACCCGAGACCATGGACCTATCAACGTATAATAAATATCTATTAATAGCCCCGCCGACGGTATCCATTTTGGCATCGAATTTCTTAATTATCAATCCATAATACGTACTTACTTACGAAAATCCTTTTCAGCAAGACTATCTTTAGATATTCTTCATCACGTACGTAGATATTTGACAGGAGTCTGAGTAGGCAGAGCTCTACAAAATGAACCACTGTGATTGCAGCGATCTCTTAAAGTTGGAGATATTTAGCTGAGCAGCTGTAGACTGTAGATCGTATCGAATCTATGATAGGCGTTATTAATAATAATGAGCGAGGGCTGCGTGGTGCGTACGCGCAGTGTGAGGGCATCGCGCGTCCGGCCGTGACCCTGAGGCGAGTCGCGGGCACAGCAGCGGGTCGTAGAGTCGTTTTAAGTTCTTTATTGCCATTTAAAGTTCTGTAACCTAGGCCTGACGAATGACAAACAAATTAATAGCAGGAAAAAACACTGTAAATAAATCATTGTAGTATATGTAGCTGCAGCGCGTTTAGAGCATCGTTTGCTAAAACATAACTTTATCCATCCGTATAATTATGCGCTATTGAATTTTCGTTTTTTCTTAACTTCGTTGCGAAAATTTTGTGAATTGAATTCGACCAACATAAGTTTAATAGATATAAATGTTATGCTGATAGACATGTCAATTTTCTTTCACCGGGATGAAGCGAAGTTTACCGTCCGTCGTCGCGCCGCGCGTCGCCGCCTCACGCGTCCTCCGGCGCCGTCCAATCGGGGATTACTTATGAACTGTAAAATGCAACCGGGTATTAATAATGCCATATGAAACCC
>JARACY010002443.1:0-42661 GCA_029255725.1 Scrobipalpa atriplicella
ACTTCAAAATGGCCTTAGGGTGCGTTGTCATGTGTTGGTCTTTTCATTGTGAAAAATTGTGAACCCACAAATTTAAAAAGTTACAAAAATTTTGGGCAAAGCAAAAATATAAACTAAATGGTAAAAATGTATTAGAAACTTACCTTCTTAGCATAACAATACTCCTTTGACTCTACACTCGCGATGGCGTATAATTTTCTTTCGCTCTCATTCTTCACTTGTATACTGAGGTCTAACGCTGGCAAACAGTCGCTATGCACGAAGTACATTATTGGCGCCTCCTGTACAGAGAAAAACATACACATATTAGAGCGGGTTTTTAGTCAGTTCTACAGACTTGCGTGTTGGTCAGATTTGTTCTATAATGCATAATATAGTGAAGCCCTCACCTGCATAACGGTGTAGTTGAGATGTGCCGGCTCCCACATGACGAGAACGGTGTGTCCGGGCAGACACGAGGACAGGCTGAGCGTGCCGGCCGCTAGACCAACCGGCGTGTGACTTCGCCCTCGCGACCGCCGACCTTCCTCTTTCTTCGGTGATGATGACCTGCATAATGACAATAGTTTGTTTGTAATATTCTTTCTAAGTTAAATAAATCGTCGAGTGTGGATGCATCCAGCTGATTATTCATTCTTCTTCAATGTAAGTTATAGAGGAACTATAACCAACCTGCCATCGCTGTCCTCTTCTTTGCTCTTGTCGCTGTCGTCGACCCGCTTTTCCAACTCTTTCTTCAGATCAAACACCTGCTGCTGTAGCAATGCCTTTTCATTTTCTAGTGTTGCCATCTGAAAAATTCAAATGACCACTATTATACACTTCCTGCACACGTAAGCCTATTTCACGAAGGTTGATTAAAGATGACGTGTTTAGACAGATTAAAATCCTGGCTTTAGTAGACTTACCTGTGTTTTGAGCAGTGCGTCGTAGTCGTTGGTTTCAGGGTCGGTGAGCTGCTGTATGGTCTCGCGGTACTTGGTGCATTCCCTCATCAGGGTTTGCTCTCGTTCGCGCAGGAGCTCCAGCTGACGGCCCTTCTCCGTGATAAGGCGACGCGATATGTCGTTGATCGTCACCTAGAAAATTATGTGTTTATTTTACATTTACACTTCGTTTTTTTTTAAGTCACATGATGAATCAAACCCATTGAAGCCCATTCATCCATCTTTTGCTGCCATTCTGCTTCCATTTTAGCTACAGCTTGTCTGACAGCCTCTTCTTTCTCGATCTCGACATTTTCCTTGGTCTGCATGACCGTAGCTTTTTGCTGGATTTTCGGTACCTTTAATCTTATTATCTACAACACTAACCTGTTTTTCCTGTTCATACTTGGTCTTCATAGCTGCTACCTCTGCCTCCATCTTTTGCTGCCATTCTGCTTCCATTTTAGATACAGTTTGTCTCACAGCCTCTTCTTTCTCGACCTCGGCATTTTCTTTCGTCTGCATGACGATGGCGTTGTGGCTGGTGATCTCTATGACGTCTGTCCGCTCGATCTTCTCGAGACTGGATTCCGACGGTGACCTGTCCATGTTGGTTAAGGCTACTAGACGGAACCTGGACGGAGAACGAATAGTTGAAGCGTGTGATTGCGCGGTGTTTGTTAGTAAACCCGTTAGTACTGTTCCTTCTCCGTAGTTCTCTTGTATAAAATATGTACTTGTGCAAAACGACTCTTTGCATTCTCATATTCAGAGACTTTTTGCACTTTATCACCACCATATTGTTTTGTTATATACTGGTGACACGGTAGAATATCGATACTGAAAGGAACCTCAAACTCAAAATTACATTACGAATTTTACTCGGACATTAGTATGATTTTAAAGGTTAGTAATTATATTTTATATGTGTTTATGAAAGTGAACTCACCTAGATCTGAGAGACTCTATTTCAGCCTTGTAATCTTGATGCATCTTCTCCTGCAAATCCTTGATTTCTTTCTGCTTATTTGCTTCAATATCTTCTAGTTTCTTTTCGAACGTGCTTATTTCTTCTCTAGTTTTATCTAAAAGTTCTTTTGTACTTTGGTGCTCTTGCTCTAATCTTTCTAACTCTTTCTGGTGTTCTGTTTTTAAATCTTCTTTATCTTTTTTTAGTGACTGAATGACTTCATCTTTTTCTGCCAGAGCTGCCTTCATATCACTTAGTTCTAGTTCGTGGTCTACTGTTAGTCTTTGCGTCTGTTCTCTAAATCGTATCGCGGCTTCTTCGTTGTTTCTCTCCCACTCTTTTAGTAATTCTATATATCTCTCGCCTAGCCAATTTCTCTGTTCGTTCATATCGTTTTTGAGTTTGGCTAACTCTTCTTTGATAAATACTATGTTAACCCTACATAACCCACAGAGTTGCACGAGGAATGCTTGTAGCTTCTCCATGTTTATTCTGTGTGTGTCCATGTTATCCTGTAATTAATAAAACTCATTTCGAGCATACTTAACTGAATATAAGTTCATCTACATGGTAGACATTCGATATTATGTAGGGTAAAATAGAAACATTTATAAAACAGTCGTATATGCGTCGTATGTAAATTACGTAATGTAATTCTAAAGAACAGGTATCTTTAGGAATTAAATTAAAATATGAAAGTTACGTGTGTAATTTACGTACGAATCCAAAAAGTAGTGCTACATACACGCTACATAACAATTTGCAAAGCATGAGTCTAGTCATGCCACTAGTGTAAAAGAATTAAGTTCTTTTTAGGTTATTCGGGTATTGTACTGTTTTATGACGATATCAATATGAATGAGTGATAGTCGTGGAATGCTAAAGCCGAACATAAAAGAGCACTACTCTACAGCAGAGGGGGCCGGTGACGTCACGAGCAACAGAAACTAAATATACAGGCTTCTAAAGATATGCCGCCATCATAGCCAGTTTATCATTTTGCCGCCCGTTTTATTGGCATATCAGTCTTTGTATTCCGCCATATCAGCGGCATAATATGTAGAAGCCTTTACGCGTCCACGTATGTAAGACCTTACATGTATCGTACGAAATATGATTACTGTTTAGTTATCCGATCGCTCTTTTAGTGATAAGACCAAGAGAATCCATGGTACATAAACCTTAAAACCCAAAAACTTAAAAAAAAATTATTGTTAAAGTTACCCAAAACTAAATGATAGATATCAATAGAGCAATATTTTATTTATAAGAGCTTCTGTTATTATTTGAATAACAACTATTTCTTTCAAACAACGAAAGACGATTTAACCTCGTTTCGGTCTTACACGCGCACACGCTCGCTACGATACAGGGTTCAACACCTTATGTTCCCGGCCCCACTCCAAGCTGTTGGGTAGTGATTCTTCAATGTAAAACTGCTCATCCACAAACTCATCCTCGGGTATGTCCTCGAGCCGCACCTCGGTCACCGTGGACACGGCGGTGGTGTCGGGTGCGCAGATCGTGGACATGTCCATCTTCTGCTTCTTGCTGCCCTGACGACTCAGCCGCTCGAACTCGCTCGTGTCTGTCTCGGATTCTAGGTCCCTGGGTAGAGGAGAATTCACTTTAAACTAGGAGTGATTTCTGGATGGCGAGAAAAGCACCAGTGGATCTATCTTGAATTTATTTTTAAAGTAAATGATAAAAGATAAAATTTGACACAATTTAAAGAGAAACTTACTGATGAAGATATTGAATTTGTCAGCACCACTTTTCCTGAGCTGGCGCAAGAAGTCCCAAGCTATGATATGGAGGCTACTGTCAAGTTCTTCCAGCAAAGGTAGATACTGTCAATAATAGAGTTGGTTTCATGCAGATTCTTTACTTTTGTGACTTTAGGTGTTAGGTCACGTTTGTATGACATCAGAAGTGGGATCACCTGAAAACATTTGACATTTCTGGAGCTCTCCAACAATGACGGCGATTGTTGAATTCTAGCAACAGAGGTGGGTGGATCAGTTCTATAGTGGACATTCATATTCGAGGGTCATTTCCTCCGCACCCAACAACAGTACCACACGGGGAACACCCCGGCATGACAGAAGATATCGAATTTGTCAGCGCCACGTTTCCTGAGCTGGACCAAGAAGTGCCTAGCTATGACATGGAGGCCACTGTGAAGTTCTTCCAGCACAGGTGAGTGGTACATTATGCCATAGATCGGGTTTCATGCAGATTTTTTCGATGTCATCAGAAGTGGGATCACTTGAAGACATGTACTATTTTCCGACCTGATCATCAATAATAGTTTGATTTTTGACTTTCTCCTCTTCATTCCTTCTGAAGCATGAGGATTTTACCATTATGGTAGATATTCATTTGAAAAAGGCGCTTCGTAAAATGTAAATGTATTGTTTCTATTTCAGACTGACTGCATCTCACCATGAAGACAAGGATGTTGATGTGCAAGTAGATATTTCTAAGTAAGTTTCTCTTTAAATTGTGTCAAATTTTATCTTTTATCATTTACTTTAAAAATAAATTCAAGATAGATCCACTGGTGCTTTTCTCGCCATCCAGAAATCACTCCTAGTTTAAAGTGAATTCTCCTCTACCCAGGGACCTAGAATCCGAGACAGACACGAGCGAGTTCGAGCGGCTGAGTCGTCAGGGCAGCAAGAAGCAGAAGATGGACATGTCCACGATCTGCGCACCCGACACCACCGCCGTGTCCACGGTGACCGAGGTGCGGCTCGAGGACATACCCGAGGATGAGTTTGTGGATGAGCAGTTTTACATTGAAGAATCACTACCCAACAGCTTGGAGTGGGGCCGGGAACATAAGGTGTTGAACCCTGTATCGTAGCGAGCGTGTGCGCGTGTAAGACCGAAACGAGGTTAAATCGTCTTTCGTTGTTTGAAAGAAATAGTTGTTATTCAAATAATAACAGAAGCTCTTATAAATAAAATATTGCTCTATTGATATCTATCATTTAGTTTTGGGTAACTTTAACAATAATTTTTTTTTAAGTTTTTGGGTTTTAAGGTTTATGTACCATGGATTCTCTTGGTCTTATCACTAAAAGAGCGATCGGATAACTAAACAGTAATCATATTTCGTACGATACATGTAAGGTCTTACATACGTGGACGCGTAAAGGCTTCTACATATTATGCCGCTGATATGGCGGAATACAAAGACTGATATGCCAATAAAACGGGCGGCAAAATGATAAACTGGCTATGATGGCGGCATATCTTTAGAAGCCTGTATATTTAGTTTCTGTTGCTCGTGACGTCACCGGCCCCCTCTGCTGTAGAGTAGTGCTCTTTTATGTTCGGCTTTAGCATTCCACGACTATCACTCATTCATATTGATATCGTCATAAAACAGTACAATACCCGAATAACCTAAAAAGAACTTAATTCTTTTACACTAGTGGCATGACTAGACTCATGCTTTGCAAATTGTTATGTAGCGTGTATGTAGCACTACTTTTTGGATTCGTACGTAAATTACACACGTAACTTTCATATTTTAATTTAATTCCTAAAGATACCTGTTCTTTAGAATTACATTACGTAATTTACATACGACGCATATACGACTGTTTTATAAATGTTTCTATTTTACCCTACATAATATCGAATGTCTACCATGTAGATGAACTTATATTCAGTTAAGTATGCTCGAAATGAGTTTTATTAATTACAGGATAACATGGACACACACAGAATAAACATGGAGAAGCTACAAGCATTCCTCGTGCAACTCTGTGGGTTATGTAGGGTTAACATAGTATTTATCAAAGAAGAGTTAGCCAAACTCAAAAACGATATGAACGAACAGAGAAATTGGCTAGGCGAGAGATATATAGAATTACTAAAAGAGTGGGAGAGAAACAACGAAGAAGCCGCGATACGATTTAGAGAACAGACGCAAAGACTAACAGTAGACCACGAACTAGAACTAAGTGATATGAAGGCAGCTCTGGCAGAAAAAGATGAAGTCATTCAGTCACTAAAAAAAGATAAAGAAGATTTAAAAACAGAACACCAGAAAGAGTTAGAAAGATTAGAGCAAGAGCACCAAAGTACAAAAGAACTTTTAGATAAAACTAGAGAAGAAATAAGCACGTTCGAAAAGAAACTAGAAGATATTGAAGCAAATAAGCAGAAAGAAATCAAGGATTTGCAGGAGAAGATGCATCAAGATTACAAGGCTGAAATAGAGTCTCTCAGATCTAGGTGAGTTCACTTTCATAAACACATATAAAATATAATTACTAACCTTTAAAATCATACTAATGTCCGAGTAAAATTCGTAATGTAATTTTGAGTTTGAGGTTCCTTTCAGTATCGATATTCTACCGTGTCACCAGTATATAACAAAACAATATGGTGGTGATAAAGTGCAAAAAGTCTCTGAATATGAGAATGCAAAGAGTCGTTTTGCACAAGTACATATTTTATACAAGAGAACTACGGAGAAGGAACAGTACTAACGGGTTTACTAACAAACACCGCGCAATCACACGCTTCAACTATTCGTTCTCCGTCCAGGTTCCGTCTAGTAGCCTTAACCAACATGGACAGGTCACCGTCGGAATCCAGTCTCGAGAAGATCGAGCGGACAGACGTCATAGAGATCACCAGCCACAACGCCATCGTCATGCAGACGAAAGAAAATGCCGAGGTCGAGAAAGAAGAGGCTGTGAGACAAACTGTATCTAAAATGGAAGCAGAATGGCAGCAAAAGATGGAGGCAGAGGTAGCAGCTATGAAGACCAAGTATGAACAGGAAAAACAGGTTAGTGTTGTAGATAATAAGATTAAAGGTACCGAAAATCCAGCAAAAAGCTACGGTCATGCAGACCAAGGAAAATGTCGAGATCGAGAAAGAAGAGGCTGTCAGACAAGCTGTAGCTAAAATGGAAGCAGAATGGCAGCAAAAGATGGATGAATGGGCTTCAATGGGTTTGATTCATCATGTGACTTAAAAAAAAACGAAGTGTAAATGTAAAATAAACACATAATTTTCTAGGTGACGATCAACGACATATCGCGTCGCCTTATCACGGAGAAGGGCCGTCAGCTGGAGCTCCTGCGCGAACGAGAGCAAACCCTGATGAGGGAATGCACCAAGTACCGCGAGACCATACAGCAGCTCACCGACCCTGAAACCAACGACTACGACGCACTGCTCAAAACACAGGTAAGTCTACTAAAGCCAGGATTTTAATCTGTCTAAACACGTCATCTTTAATCAACCTTCGTGAAATAGGCTTACGTGTGCAGGAAGTGTATAATAGTGGTCATTTGAATTTTTCAGATGGCAACACTAGAAAATGAAAAGGCATTGCTACAGCAGCAGGTGTTTGATCTGAAGAAAGAGTTGGAAAAGCGGGTCGACGACAGCGACAAGAGCAAAGAAGAGGACAGCGATGGCAGGTTGGTTATAGTTCCTCTATAACTTACATTGAAGAAGAATGAATAATCAGCTGGATGCATCCACACTCGACGATTTATTTAACTTAGAAAGAATATTACAAACAAACTATTGTCATTATGCAGGTCATCATCACCGAAGAAAGAGGAAGGTCGGCGGTCGCGAGGGCGAAGTCACACGCCGGTTGGTCTAGCGGCCGGCACGCTCAGCCTGTCCTCGTGTCTGCCCGGACACACCGTTCTCGTCATGTGGGAGCCGGCACATCTCAACTACACCGTTATGCAGGTGAGGGCTTCACTATATTATGCATTATAGAACAAATCTGACCAACACGCAAGTCTGTAGAACTGACTAAAAACCCGCTCTAATATGTGTATGTTTTTCTCTGTACAGGAGGCGCCAATAATGTACTTCGTGCATAGCGACTGTTTGCCAGCGTTAGACCTCAGTATACAAGTGAAGAATGAGAGCGAAAGAAAATTATACGCCATCGCGAGTGTAGAGTCAAAGGAGTATTGTTATGCTAAGAAGGTAAGTTTCTAATACATTTTTACCATTTAGTTTATATTTTTGCTTTGCCCAAAATTTTTGTAACTTTTTAAATTTGTGGGTTCACAATTTTTCACAATGAAAAGACCAACACATGACAACGCACCCTAAGGCCATTTTGAGTTACTTCAAATGCCCTTTGGACTTAAAAACTCGCCTTACACTTTCCACTGAAATATAGGCAAAGTACTCAAAAGACTTCAGAATGATATTGTCAGCTTAATTTTTTTTAACCTGTACTATGTTGTTTACAGAGCGGTAACCGCTACCACATGCCGCGCGGGTCGCGCTTCTACCGCGTGCGCGTGCGGCCACTGCGCCCCCACCTCCCGCACCCCGCCTGCTGCACGCACGCACAGGAACACAAGCACAAGGGTCAGTATATTGAACATAGAGAACATATCCTTGGTGTACGAGAGAACATATCCTTGGTGTACGGTGGCAGTAAACGTCCAAAGATACTTCTAATTTTCGTAAAAGGGAACTCTCGACAAAGCCCAGCAGTATATCCGATCTTAAACGAAATTCTGAAATGTTATTGTTTTATTACTTCTCTGGCTACATCAATAGCTCTAAAACTTTAACTAGAAGTTCTAAGGTCACAATTTTTATTTGCATAGTTCGCTTTCAATGTTGCTTAGTAGTATTAGTTAGTTGCGAATCACAGACCAGAAAACTCTTAGAATAGAATTTTCATTTGGGCATTATTTGTCATATTGTGTAGAATACTTTCATCTCGCTGTGAAGTCCTGTTGCCATTGCCTTGTCTCTCTTTGAGGAGGGTATCGTATACTCTATTCAAATCTTAATAAGTCAACTATGCTTGCAAAAAAAATTACATGAAAGTAAAAATCATAATGAATGAATCTGTAAGTGCTATCAGGAAACCATCTTACTATCTTTTTTGTTCAGTCACATTTTATCCAAGTTTTTAATCTAAGAAGGCAAAATATTATAAATATCCTAAGGGATTTCCGGTCTGTGTGCTAGACCTTTAGTTCGGTCGACTAACCGCCGTTGCGCGGCGCTTGCGTTGCAGATATACCGAAGGGCGGCCTAGTCGCGCTGGCGGACGACCGGCTCAAGAAATGGTTGACTTACATGCATGCCCCAGGTCTTTGCTTTTTATCTTCATCTTTCATCTCATGCACATGTTACCTTGTCAAAATACGTATAGGTATGTAAAAAAAACTGGAATACGCGCGCTCAGAAAGTTCGATACAACAGCGCCAAATCGAGAAACACATTTCTCAACTAATTTAAAATTTATCGGTGTCACTTTCTCAAACAAGAAATATAAAAGTGATAGAAAATCAACAGCTGACTTTAGCACTGTCAAAGTGAGGAAATATTCCTTACATAAAAAATGCGTATACCGGCGTATATTCTGTCAAGCTATTTGATCATGTAACATGTGCGTAGTTTCTTTTTATTTTAAATTCCATTTATCACACCATTTATCACCCATGTTTATTTTAAAATCTAAATGAGGCGAACTAATTAAACTAATATCCGTTGACCATTTGAATTGAAAATAACAACAATAACAATCTAACCGATACCGATTTTTACCTCCAACTTTATACAGACTGTCGTATTCTTGCCCATAGACATGCAGAAATCAGTTGATACCAGTCAATCCACCAGCTCGAATACTGATGAAGCGAGGGTGGGGGAGGTGGCCACGGCTACACTGATCAACTTGGAGTCTCCGGTGGCGGCGGCCAGAGGAGCCCCGGGGGCGGAGGTCCAGAGCGAGCCGCAAGGGGAAGACCAGCTGGATTCTATTGAAGCCAGCGACCAGTGGCACAATGCTAGGATGCAGCTTTCTACTGTCAGTGCAGTGTGAGTAAACTGAATGTTAAATTAAGCTGCGACCTTCCCAAAAAAATATTAATAATTGATGATGACGATTAAGTTTTTCTAGTTAGATTCGAATAGTAACGTGCAAATGCCTGTTCTAAGCTACGTACAGTAGCTAACCTAACACCTCAACCATCTTTCTACGCAAGGCCGTTCCCTGCACCCAATTTTAAACCTAGATAAGAAAGAAAATGCTCAAACTTTTCGATCAAAGTGACGAAGAATGCTTTAGGAGTTATATGTTGAGGACAGTTGGCTGAGTGATGAGGGATGGGGAAAGGGTAACTACCCGGTGTCGTGATCAGGGGACCGAAGTCCAACTGGACATGTTTCGCACTCGTATAATTGCAGATTGCTGAGAAAACTTCGATACCGCATTTCAGAACGCCATCTGTGGCGCCACCTGTCGGCTACAATGCTAACTAGTTGATTTTTTTCACAGCACGGATATGGAGTGCAGCGTGGGCCGCGTGCTCGGGCCGGAGCCGCTCGAACTCACCGTGAGCTCGGTGTCCGTGGTGGCGCGGGGCTCAGCCCCACCCGACTCCGAGATGGCGGAGGAAGCCTCGCCCTGACACCGCACACCACCCACTCAATAGTGACTGACTGTTGTGTTGTGTGACAGTGAGGTAATGGGGGTAGTAACACGAACGATGGTCAAAAGTGGGCTTAGTCACGTGTCTTTCAACTCGCGACGCATTTCGATGATTATTTGTAGTTATCTCTGTCGCACTTGTACAACGACTGACAAAAGTCTCAATTTTCTGAATGTTTCTTTCCAATGATCGATGTGCAATATTTAGCGCCTATTACTGTATGACAGGTATCCAAAGAACCGATAGTATGCTGATCTGATCATTATACCGTTAAAAGCGACATCTAGCAGTAAAGCTGAATAACTTTATGCTATCGTTCGTGTGTATGGACCCATGTATGGACCCAAAGGTTTGTTTCGATCTCTTGCACACTTTTTGTCCTCTAGAGTACTTTCGAATTCGAGATATTTTCTTAAGTGATTTTTGAAATTCGAGATATCAATTCAAGTCTCGGTAGCCTACTTTTCTCTCGGCTGTACAAAGTGAAGCATACGATTAAAATTTGAAATTTTTATTCTATAACGTTTGTCCACCTAGACGATGTCTTCCACGTTTCAATGCACGGAGCTGACGTCATTAATTTGGCTTTATTAACTTTAATATTAATATGGTGACAAATCCTTGCGAAAATTTGATAAATTAGTACCTATTCATGATAGGAATTTAGAACGTACCATTTGAAAATTCTAAATTTTTTGGTGCAAACGATAAGTTGCAATATTTTTTATGAATATCATTTTGCAATATTTTTGTATTTCATAACGAACTATTTTATTATAATTTACTTATATAAAAACGTATTATCATGTATTACGAAGGCTGATATAGCCGAACCCTATGACGTGTCCGGGACTATACTCTGTTTTTTTAACGTTGCGTTATCGATACCGACTTGTTTTGCGGCCCATAAACTGCTTTTTCCTTACAACTTTAAAGAAAGTGGAACATAACATAAAACATAAAATAATATGTTTGTAACAAGGTTATTGTCTGCGGTTCCGAAATTTTTAACCTCTGCTTAGTTGCAATGAAAAATCTGTTTATGGGCCGCAAAACAAGTTGGTATCGATAACGAAACGTTAAAAAAACGAAGATTAATTCTTTCCCTCGAATTATTTCAGTGATTTTGTTTCGGTAGTACAAATTATGTTATTTAGTCCTTTTAGAGCTTTATACTATATGTTTAGCGGATGATATTCACGCATATTTATACTTGATATTTCTATGTGTTGTGTTTTATGTAGTTTTTTTTAAAAATTGTATCAGTGGAGATGTTGATTTTTTATTTACTTTATTTAACAATAGCATTGTAGATCATTATCGATATTATTATCGTGTGTAGCACAAAAATCTGATTTTGTCGTAAAATTGTCTGTCTGTATCCGATTATTTTGCTCATGTATTAATTATTAGAATATTCAGCAGAGTATAGAGTTTGCCGTTTAATATTTAAGCACCATCCAGACCTTCCGATCCTAACTTCCGATCAATCCTAAATCGGACAATGTGTAGTGAAATCGGACGCCCGATTTAGTAGGAACGGTCGGACGATTGCGCAACACATTGTCTGATTTAGGATTGATCGGAAGTTAGGATCGGAAAGTCTGGATGGTGCTTTAGCTATGTGTCTATTTACAGCTAAATATTGTCCTATCTTTTAAGTTTTATTTCTCGAAATTGTCAAGAAAATAGACTTAAAGATAGGACAATATTTTAAGTCATTTAAGTCATAGTGATATTTAGTGGGACTCTGGTTCCTTAGGTATTTCTCTAACAAGTGTCGATAGGCTTCTGCAAATGATAACGCTTACACACTTGATCTCGCTCCCCTCTCGGGCTCTTCAATCTTAGATTTCACAATCTAGTTATAGTCCAACGACTTAGACAAGTTTTAAGGTCTTTTCTAATCCTCACACTTAGATAGAACTGCCGCTTTCTCGAGTAATGGAACGGAAAGTATTATGTGTCGTGCTAAAGGAATAATAGAAACAAGTAGGCGAGGCACATACAGTAGCGTCCGAATGTTGTAGCGGTTTAAATAGTAACGGGTAGTCGAAGCGCGTGATTATTATGTTGTAAAGTAAGAAGACATCGCTTCGTGTCAAATTTGTTTGTGGCCTTATGATAAGTGGCGCCCAGCGTGGGGCTCGGGGCGTCTCTACTCGCGTTTCTGCTGGAAGCTAGCTAGAGCCGCTCTCTCCCCCCCGGTGCCGCCCACTGCTGCTGTGATAGCGCGCTGTGCTCCTCATCCCGAACAGCTTTACAAATACAAACATTTCACTGTAATTATGTAAGGCCTATTCGTAAGGACGTAAATTTAATCCCGTTTGTCGATCTAAATTGTAAGCGCGCCGTGTATTGGTAAAACTGTTCGCTTTTCTCCGATTTGAATACGCAAATCGTAATGAAATAATCTAGAGGTGTAGTGCAACCAACAAATTCGAGTATTTGAGGAGTCCACCGGTGACCACGGTCCTCCGCCGATCCGTTTTGTCGATTTCATTAAGCCTACTACGCGAAAGTTTTACGCACTGAAGAGTTAACAGATACATTGTTATTGTAAATAGTTGTTTTAATCATTATTATATTATGTAAATTGTATCGGAAGTGGAAAGATTTGTAAAGTTAAGTTTTGCTGCGTATTAGTTATGTAAAGTTGGTACGATTAGTTCCGCAGACTGTATAAAAACCGGAATAAACAAGACTAACTAAACTGAGTCATTTTTAAGGTACATTGTGTGAAATGGTTTGCGCTGGACATAATTTATCAGCGATTATGATTAGGTTGCAGGGTCATTCATCGTAAAATTAATCGTGTCATGTTTTTGTGTCATAAGGACGGTTTCAGGAATGTTTTGCGACTGCAATGCATAATAATAAATCTTATCGTGTGATCGCTTAATGGACTATTTTGTAGTGACCAATTTTATTGTTAGAAATAAAAAAAATGTAAAATTGACAATTTTAATGTAATTTTTATATACAATTAAAATAAATAGACGATTTTGTACAAACATGTATTTTATTTATCATTCATTTCAACTTAATCGATAAAAGAAAGTCTTAATAAAGATAATCGAGGCACTAATAAATAAATTTTCTAATTTGAAATCATAATTGAATTTTTCATGCGTATCCTCAGGAACAATATTCGATAACATTACAGTAGATAACAAATCCATCTTAGAACTAATCAATCTATTTACACACTTTTACAGAAGCTATATACAGGCCTACTAATACTAACATTATAAGAGTGCACCGAACGCGGTCACTGCTTGTTGTTGCTGAACATCGAAGTATTGTTTACACTCTGACACATCATTCGACGCGTACGCACAATCCGTATAGTTCCACGCCTGCATTTCCACGTTTTGTGCACATTCTTGTCCGTACCTATAGTACCTTTGGTCCTGCATGTCCATCACTGGGGAAGTCCTACTATCCGTTTGATAGTACTGCCCTTCTTCAGGGTAATACGTTTGAGGAATGTAAGGCTGCTGTTCGCAGTAAGCTTCAGTTTGTTGGTATCCATTGAATAACTCTGGTGAAGGAGTTTCACTAGACTCGGACCCGCCAGCCGCTCTTTGCCACTCGAACCAATACGAGTCTTCGGGCCTAGAATTTTCGCTGTTCAAATCTGCGAACGTTGGCGGCGATCCTAGCGTGCTCTCTTCCATAGGGAAGTCGAGTCTGATCGGTTGGTCGAGTTGGAAGATTTCTTCTGGGTGGAAGATGTCGTCGGCTGGTAGAGCTGTTGGGTCGTAAGGTTGTTGCGGGGGCAGGGTCGTCGCAGGGGGCGCGGGAGGGGCGTAGTTGTATGACTGATGCTCCGTCGGCGTCCAAGCTGTAGCTCCGTAGTCTGCTGTCTCGGCTCGCCACCGGCAATTGCATTCGAAGGGTCCGCAGGTGCATGTTAGAGCTGCAGAAAGAAAGAAATGATATTAGCGAAATTGCCTTTAGTCCCAGTTTGGGCGCCACATTAAAATTTTGGCGCCCGACATGGGCCATCTGAAATTTATCTCGAGATGAAATTCTTACCTCTTTGGTTATCAGGAATAAGTGGCGGCGGTTGCAGATGTGGGGTGCTGACTTTTTGGGGCATTTGTTTGTCTGGTTTCACAGTTAGAATTTTATCCGCTATCGCCGCTTCCCTCGCTAGTAACAGCGCTAGACTTCTGACTCTTCTGCCGGCTCCTAGCGATCTTCTCACTTCGCTTGCGCCTTTGGCTTCTGGTCTGGGGTGGTCGTGAGCGCCTTTTGCTTGGAAGAAGATGGCGTGTTCAGTGTGCCGCCAGAAATGTGTGACAGGGTATCCGCAGTGACCGCGGCAAGGCTGCACTTCTAGTCGGCCTCCGTTGCATAGTCTGTTTGGGCATGGCTTTCCTGTGAACAAGCATAGACACATTTAAAATCTTTAAAGTACCTACATAAAAAGTACCTACTTAGTTGAATATCGAACGGGAATATAATATCGAAAATGCTATTGTTTCAGTGAGGGATTTAGTGATTTTGTGCGCATCCGAGTTGACCCTAATGTTTGATTTAAACATTTTAAACGAAAAAGAACAATCACAAACAATTTTACAGCAACTGTCTCGTTAGATACTTAGATATAATAAAATATCTTACCTTGCTGTTTTTTCCTAGCTTTATCACAAATCGCCGGCCTCAGATGAACTCTCGAGCCATCAGGCAGGCGACACCTCGCAGAACAAATCAGGACTCCCAGACAGCTTTTCTTCAGTATATGGACGTTGTGATTGTTAGTGTTTCTCATGGCCCAGCCACTAGCATGTCTCCTAGCTTCCTCGCAGACCGGCGGGTAGACCCGGCGGACGTGGCCGTCGCACCACTCGCCGAAGGTATCAAAGTGGGACACTCGGGGCACCACGGCGTCGTTAATGTCCCATTCTGGAGTCGTTGGGCCCTCCGACATGTCCCCGCGACTGGTACTGCAAGAGATTATGTGGTTAGGATATTGTGGGAATGAAAAAGGATAGATGTTCAAGAAAAGATAAATCTGCATATTGTTGAGATTGGTTGCACAGTGAAGTGATAGAAATAGATTTTTGACAAAATTGCGCGTAATATACTTAGGACGTAGGCAAGTTAACTCGGCGGACTAACTAGGACATTTAAATTCATTAAAGTGAAATGTAGAAAGCCCCAGCCCTATTTTCTTTATGACTATACAGTATACAATCTACGGTTTTTAATTTATAAATAGTTTTTTTCATTCGCTGTGCGTAGCGTACAAAGTAGCGTAGTTACCAAAAGAGTAACGCTCAGTCACGGAAGGTCCAATTACCGGAATGTCCACTAGGGGCATTTAGTCCATTTCCCGGAATGTCCATTTCCCTGAAGGACCATATATATAAACAACTACTTAATACCTAACCTACCAATAAATGCGTCGCTACACTACATTCCCAAACACGAGCAAAAAGCGTAGCCTTGTAATGTAATCTTGGACTTGGAGAAAGTCCCCTCTCGTTTGCTAGTTGAGCCAATTGTCGTTCGTCTGGGGGGCGGCTCTTTAATTGGCCAAACAACTCTGTTCCAACAACGTAGGTAAATACAGCGTAGGGATTCTTACGCACAGCTTTTGAACCAAATCGATCGATCATGTTTTATTTATTATCTAGGCTGAGAACTCTCCCATTTTGGTGGCTAATAAAGTAAGTTTTGTTGATAATGAAATATAAATGCGTAGCTACAGTTAACTACGCAATCGCAAATAAATATTGATTCTGATTCTGATATTTAACAACATGAAAATACATTGGACTTACAAGCAATCCAAAAGTTACTAATGTCCGTTTTAAAATATTTCAGCTAGTAAGCCCCTACTCGTGTAGGTACCTATACCTATTGTGGTAAGTTTGCAAAATGATACACTGGTATGTCTAAGTGAATGTTGTTAAACCTTTAATAAACTGTATATTTTTTGCAGTGATTTTAGGCCGTTAACAGTCTACTTACCCCGTAGGAAATTTACGGAAGATATTTTTATATGATGTGATGCTGTGTGTTTATTTTGATTGTATAATAATGATTTTATAACACATTTGCTCGTAAAGGGTCTCTTACTACACCAATTTCAATATTGTATTGTATCTTATTACGTACTTGTGCGTAATCGTAATGTAAAATGCACGAGTGCTGTAAAACACACGAGTTTTTTTTTTAATTAGGTAAAACGCACGGTTTATCGAACGGTACTTTTTTAAATCTTAGCAAAGAGTTTTTATGGCAGAAAAGTGGTCAACATTTTATAAATAAAATTAACTTTGGGAGATAAAGTATAATAAAATAAACATTTAATTCTTTGATTTAATTAATTTTTACAATAAATTACAACCAATTATCCGTAACAAAATCAAAAAAATATTAATTTACTTTATTAGTAATACTGGCTGGTTTTTGTTTCTTTGTACTATGGCTTAAAAAAGAAAGCGTTGATGCGCCAGCATCCTAATTTGTGAATAAGTAAAAATTATTCCGCGCGCTTTTTCTTTTCGCTGGATTGTTATTTTTTTTAATCTAGTTCTATTTATTTCCTCGCAAATATGTTATAAAACGTCGTACGACATACGTGCGCTTTGATAATTACAGCCTCTGCCTTCTTATAGCCCTCGCCTGCGGCTCGGGCTAGCAATATCGCCTCGGCTGTAATGATCAACCCACCGCACTTATATCGTAATGTACTATTACGGTTTAGTTGGTGAATTGGCATAGCCAAACAATTTAATTAAAGAAATATCTTTCATTCCGCAACTCTTCATTTTGTTTTGTGCATCCTTACATAAAGTCATGCCTTTATCCCTATCGGGGTACGCAGTGCGTAAGACGCCTATCGAAAGGCGCTTTCGCCAATCGCTATTATAAGTGACAGGTAGTCAGCCCATCGCCTAAATTACAATAAACTATAACGCTATGCTATAACCCTCGAATCCATTTATGGTGTTTACAGCATGCTCAGGAGGAGAAGCAGCTAGCACATTCTATGTTTTTCTCGATTCTAAGAACTAGCACCGCAGGAGAGGTCAGATCTTTGTGGTTTTTCGTACAGTTTAACATGGTTTAACTAACACCAACGATATATTTTAGTTTGTTCCTTTTATTATTTTCATTTTGTGTTATGATGATGTACCTTTTTTACAAAATTTTTTTGTATTCTCTATGGTTAAAAAATCTCAACAAAAGGCACTGCGAAACTATTTTCATAATTTTACCTAAGTATATAAGTATATGTCAGCGTTAAATTGTAACAACTGTTAGTTTACAAACTTACTAGTCAGTTTATAAACTATCGGTAGGTTAGGTTAGGTTAGATTATAAATTCCCTAAGATACATTATAATATAACGTCTTTGACTAAATCCCTGCGACATACCTATACATCGCATAAAATATTTAAAATTTTCGACTCTGCATCTTTTTCAACAAGTGTTTTATTTTAAAAAGAAATAAGATATTCTTTTACCTCTGCTCGCGTGCATGCACCGTCTCAATGAGTTTCAATTAGCTTCAATTGATGCCCCTCGCACTCAACAGTCGGCACCTTCCACAACCCTCCCTATATTAACTAGTTACGTACTTGTTTAGTTTACGATCGTGAGCATAAGGGTCTTACAGGGTAGGCAGAGCATCAACGGCCTGGTGAAAGACGTTTAAGCGTTTGTTTTAGGAAAAAATGTGTATTGCTGACTACCTGAGTATGCCCAGGGAATACCTAAATATTGTTATTCTGCATAAAAGAAATTTAATCGATTCAGATATACTTAAATAAATTTATACTTTAGATTTAGTAAAATAATCTCGCGTTGATGTCTTTTGTATCGCAAAATTGTTTTTAATATTTGGAAGACCTTAAATTAACCTTAATACAATTAAATTCATTGTTTAGCAATAAAGCCTATTTGTTGTGCTTTTGTTTCCGTCGTATACCTACTCTGGTACTGTCAAATGGTACAACTGGTACGGCGGGCTAATCGTAGCTCGTATAGTGAAAATATGTAAACTATGTTTGTTTTCAGGAAAGTAACTAAATATAATTTTGAAATCTCAGATATTACTTATAAAAAAACAGATATTTTAAAAATAAGATTAATACCTACGTTAGATAACCCTGTCCTTGAGTCTAGCCACTTTATTATGCCACAGAATAATAATTTCTCTTATGCCAAACTAAAGCAGAACTTTAATATGCAGATCTTAACTATTGTAACAGGTAAAGATTCAAAATAAATTAAAAAATACTTACAGGATCACCATCTCCGATAAAATGCACTATCACTAACACAATATTGTTTTTCAGTTTTTTTCTATCACAGTCCACACCACACTGAAGACATCCGGTTCTTGATTATACAGATACAAAAATTGTTGTCGCGGCAAATATTGTACCAGAAACACGCATGTACACACGTCGGGAGCTTATAGTGTACTAAGTTGAACAACAAAAATAAACATGGGGATGATTGTCCCCACCACGAGTCGCAGTGGGCCACCGCCGCCAGCCAATCACGACGGTGGTTTCCATGAGACCCCGCCCCTCGGCCAATAGCAGACGAGAGATACGTAGAGTCGCCGGCCAATGGGAGTTTTCAGAACTCTACTTCTTGTTTTTTCAGGAAAATTCAGTGGGATTTTTTTTGTGATGCATCGTTATTGATAGAAATTAGGTACACAGTAAATGTTGGTATGCGTAAAATGTAGGTCACGCACACTGATATTAATTTGCAATAATTTGCATGCAACAATATTGTATGCAAATGTTTGGAACTTTGTCAGAATTATTGTTACTAACGGAAAATACGTTCTATTATGTACTGGAAAAATCAATCGAATTATCAACCCGCATGAAGCTATGCTTATTTACTTCATGCTTTTCTGCAAATTAGCATTTCTTTGCTAATTACGAACGAGTAAGTTTTTTTTTGTATTTTCCCATCGGAAGTAGGTACAGCTGATAGATTGGTAAGGATATATTATATGGTGTATTGTATAGATATGTCGTAAATGATGTCGGAGGGTGAAAAATGCGGGCGCGCACGTTACACCGCACTGCGATCGACGCTTGCGCAACAAGAGGTCAATGGGATAGTTCGCAATAACAGTTCACATGGTATGGTTTATATAGAATACAATTCGTAAGTACATAAAGTCACGCCAATATCTCTTACGGGGCAGACAAAGCATCGAACGCTTGTTTGGCTAATTATGAGAAAACTGAAATGCCCCCCAGAATTTACTCAATCATTTGGTGGTTTGCCAGCCAGTCGTCGCTTAAATCGCAACTCAAACCCTTCGAGTCCTCCTATGTTGATTTTTACAGTACCTATTTCTGGGTTTAGATGCAGCTTATTTTTAAAAAAGTACCTTAACAGATGAAATAGCACTTAATGTAGAATGTAGAGTCGAGTCATACCACGGATATACTATTAAATTTTTGAGTTAAACATGGACGTTACTGTACTTTCGAAAGTATATGTAGTTTGCAGTTGTCAGTCGTTTGTCAGTATTACAAAAAGTTGTGCTCTTTTTCATCAGGTACCTAGAGAAGACCCCAGAACAATTTTGTCTTGCAAAAATGTTCCGACCAAACAAAGATCAGTAATAAAATATCCACCTTAATCGCCATAAATCTTTTGTTTACGTTTCAGAAAGAGTTAATCCATGGTTAATCCGATTTCGTGATTTTCGCTGTTCCAATTCTTGGGAGAGGCGCATTTGATTTGCGGGATTTTTAATCCTTTCTTTGTCTAATTGCTGACTGTTGGCTTCTGTTGGTTGGTTTATCTATGGAGAACGGTGCCGCAAACCTGGGTTTAAATTAATAACGTTGATTGCAAGCCGACTATGACTTTATTAGTTAGCTTTACCTTCTTTGAAGTAAAAGAAAAATATTTTCTACTTAAAATGTCTGAAAGAAGTTGCAGGCATCCATACGGTGACCGTTTTACTTCAGGTGGGCGCTAAGTAAATACATGTCTTATTTTCCATATAAAATTGATAATGGTCTCTTCGCTGAGTTGGCCTGAAAAAAAAGTGTACCTACCTATTCAAATAATAACGTTATAATAAATGTACAAAAGCATACAATTTAATTTTCAAATTGAACCATCCTAGTTTTATCTAGAGCCTAGATTCTACCTCTTTTACCGATAGATCACAGTTATCGTAAAAAGGTAGATATTTAGTCAAATCCTGTTGCTACTTGCTATTTAATGCTTTATTTGTTTAAAAATAAATAAAAACAGCGGCACAATATTATAAAGTCATCTAAAATACTGTGTGGTACAAATCATAATCCTTCTATTGTCTTGGGCGGTAGGTAGCAATAAAATTAATCTAGGATTTAAATCCTTCGGTTATTCTCGGAAGATTATTTTTACTTTGACTAATTTACCTAAATGGATTAGGTATGATCCCGGCGGTTAAATCAGGGGGCTTAAAAATTAAAGTAGCGTCACTTGCCTGCCTCAGCTATAACGGGTAGGTATGGGTAGGTTATGGGTAGGTAAGAAATTAACACAAGTATAAATGTCGGACGTGATTGTAATTGGACGAAAACATATCCTTTGGGAAATCTATTCAATTTTCTTGGCTAGAGTCACCAACTAACACTCTTTTACTTAAAAATTATTGGAATATGACCTCGTTTACTTAAGTGGTAAATATGGTGGTATATTTACCTACTGTTATATAAAGATGTAATACTAGGTACTTTATTAATTTGATTTGAGAGGCAGTCCTTTCCGCCTGTCAATTGTCCCCAAATGAAACGCGCTCACCGTCATTGACGCCCCTCCGAGTTTAAACTTGGATCGGAAACGACCAATTCGCAAAATTGCACGAGTAGTATAAAGTACATGGTCGTTAGGTTAAATCAATGAGTGCCTACTGGGACTTGATTCGTTATGTATGAGAGTGGGAATGAGTCAGTCTTTTCAGCGTGGTTTTTCAGATTTTCAGGACATCAAAATTAGATTTACTGGAATAAACGTGATATACTCGTACCTACCTAAATAGATTTAAAAAACCTTGTGTGGCTAATTTCCCACAGATCTCGGCCAACTGCGCGAAATTAGTTTTTATTGCCCAAGTGTATTGTTACAAGTGCACTCTCTATTCCTTCAATCTCTTATTCTGATGGGACAGATTGACTGACAAGACCAGAAAAAAATAAGGCGCAGGACCATCGCAGGACCGACTATTTACATGCCCATCCAAGAGCATGGATCATCTTACTTTTCGAATAGTCAGGCGATCAGCTTGCAATGTCCTAACCAAACTAGAAACAACAACACAAAATCATTGTCAATTAAAACGAACCCGGGACCTCCGGGTCGTGAGCCCATGGCTCAGACCACTAGACCACGGAGGCAGTCATTCTTATTATACATACCGTACAATTCATTCCCTAAACTTGTAAGGCTAACTTGTCAAGGTGGACTATTTAACGTTGTGGCTTAGGATGTTTAACTTTGACAAGTTTCTTGCTCTAACTGTGAATAGTACCTCAAGTCTCAACCTACCTACTAACTTGGCGAAGCGAATGAAGCTCTTCGATGTGTGATTTTAATGGGCAACTAAACTGTTAATTCTAAACCATGTACAATTTTGTACTATAAGTATTCACAACAAAGTCCATCCATAAGATGTAGAGTCATTCCAGTTCCAGTCCAGATACACTTATCTGTATATTTTCAGATTGTAGTTTTTAGTTGTAATAATTTGGAGTGTCCTACACTACAGTCTAGTATTTATATTCGCTTAGCCATAGCCATTTAGTAATAAAAAGAACAAAATATTGTGAGTTCCAATTTTGAAATTCAGCATCTGTAATGATGGCCAGCCAGTGATTTGTTGACATGGTATACACTCTCACAAAAAAAAAGAAAAAAACAGTTTGGTTTGAATGTTTGAATTTATATTTTTTCATCTACGGCCGACGTGTTCTAAATATAAAGTAAATTTTATTAATTTAAATGTGTAGGTACATAAGACTTATACACACCATCTATACAGCCACCCAGCCGGGTGGAAGGAGAGGAGGCAAACAGTGAAATTAGCGCGACATGAGTCAACAGCGTCGATCAAAGCGACAGCGGCGTATACGTACGCCGGCTGCAGCTTTTCACACACCATTTTATTGTTTCTTTGATTGAAATTCACATTCAATACGTTCCTATTTAGGTACAACAATTTAGAAATCGGCTTCTTTAAATAGGCATGTTGACTGGGTGGCTAAAAAAATTCAAAACGTTTAAACTTAAATCTGATGGCTAAAATACTGTGGATCTCATTCACCATTTAAATAAAATGCATATTTAAAAAGATAGTTTAGATACAGATCTATAGGTAAGCTTTGTGGATGAATTTTTAAATCAATTACCATAATAATGGACATTGTTTGAGTTTCGTGAACAGGTGACGATCTGTTGGTGACAACGCAGATAACCGATATCGGCCGAACACTACTGAATCTCCATGCCCATCTCATTGTACCCACCGACCCTCCGTAAGCCTTTCCACACAACCGGCGTTCAAACAAAGGATCAAATTAAACAAATCCGCAGACAATCGCGTTCCGACGAACGACATGAAAGCGAGTTAATCAAACAACTATTTGTGACTCTGTACAAATAGTGCGGGGGCGGGCGCCTGCCAACTGTCGCAGCAACAAACACTTTTATGATTGACCTCCGATTCGTGACGTTTCAAGTGTAACTAATGCGATAGTGAAATGCGCAATCCAATCTTTTGCGAATTTGGTTCAGCTTTGCCGGGTGTGTTTTGTGAAATCAATAATGTAGAGTCACACGTAATATTTTTATCCAAGTAAATATCATTTTATAAAGTCAATCTACACATAGGTAGTACGTTAAGGATATTGTAGTGAGACATGTGTCTCAGTAGAGTGGTGAGGTAGGTCGTTCTGAACATTGTTTTTTTTTTTCAAATTAAGGTCAACTTTACCTAAATTTAAAGAATTTTAATTGACTTTTTTCTCTTTTTATATAAATACAGAAAAAAACATTCAAGAATGTATTCCACATTAATAAATGATAGGCCACTACGTAAATAGAGTAAATGTCATTTGCTGAAAAATAAAGTTCTTTTATTTTTTTGGTAGTTAATGGCTACTATTCTAGATTTTTTGGAGGTTTTTCAGACAGCATTTTAATTTTCTTTTAATAAAAACTTCTTGAATGAACAGGATAAAAAGTTTTTTTTTCGTAGTTAATGGCTACTATGCAAATTTTTTGGGGCTTTTTCAGACAGCATTTTAATTTTCTTCTAATGAAAACTTTTTGCATGAGCATCTTCAGGCTGTATGTATCAGTACCATTGCCTATATCTTTAAAGGATAACAGATAAGATAAAAAATTGAACACAAGATGGCGCATAAAGTTGAAAAAAGTTTCTGACGTTTCTGTTGAAGTTTTACTTATTTAGTTTTAAATTAATGTGATTGTTTGAAATATTGTGTAAAAATAATTATTTCAAAAGGAAGTAACAGTCGTACCAGAATATTCCAGTTTCAGTGCTTTCAGTAAACACAGGTGAGTGAAAATGCGTGAAAAACGAATCTATTTATTTTCATGCAAAAACGCGGCAAGGTGAAAACTGCGACGGGCTTGTTGTGAAAGGCTCGCGCCATTTATCGGTGGATGTTATCGCGCATGCGGGCGCTGCCTGCTGCAGCCATGGTGCTGTGCTGCCCCACCTATGGCAGAGCCACGTAGAACATTAAATACAGCAAGTTTCGTTTTGTATGCGGCACGCGACAAGATAGTAGGTAGAATTCAGTGGGCCGTTTGGAATGTTGATTGCCGCAATAGTAAAAAATATTCTCCCATTTTGCGAATATTATGCTAATTAAAACTTTTCCACGCGCCAAAATCTCTCCCCTAACAATTAGTTTTAACGATTAGCATTTTTAAAAACTGCTATTTTGCATAAACATGGGCTCGTAGCTGCTCGTAGCTATACTTCCGCGTCAAATTCTATAGAAGCCACTGATTTACACCAATTTTATACAAATTGCTTTTCATACTTACCATTGTGCTCTTGATAGCATTAAATTGATATTTATTATCCTGCTTATTTTATATTTCTCGCTTTATAGTTAGTAAGCCGATTGCCCTCGATTTTTTCATTGGGTGTGTTGTTTGTCCTTTTTTAATTAATAATTCCATGATACATACCTACACATTTAAATATTCTATACTTTCACAATTTCGGTCTGTTATTCATGGCCTGATTTTATGGTCCTAGTACCTAATAGTTAGCATTTCTCCAGCATTGGTGTTTCCGTGGCTGACATGGTCATAATATTAAGCCGTCAACACAAAAATATAGTTTTCTGAACTGAATAGTTTAACATTTTATTAAATTACAATGCTCACCCTTCCTATTTTTAAATTTTGACGAGCAACAGTTACAAAAGTAATTATGGTCTCAGCAGCGTGGCTATTTCACGCCAACCCCAAAAACAATGGTTTAGATGGTCCTATTGTGCGTGGGGTTGTAATTCAATAATAAAATAAAGATGTTGCGTGATTGGGAGATATCACGACGTGGGAACGCACCTTGATTGGTCGGATTAATTAGTGACGTCACTAATGCAGTTGCTTTTGGGCGGGAAGCGTGGGAAAGTGCAGTTTGATTTTTGTAGAGATTAAGTTTGTTGCTTATCTAAGGTCTAATTTTTGTTTGTGTTTTGGTTCTAGATGCCGTTTGCCTATCAACAAATAAATTTAGTTGTGACCTCGGGATAAAAATAAAACATGTGAGTCGTGTAATTTTTTTATTTCATCTTTAACTCAAAAAATTTCAAAAAAGATTGGTTATTTTAAAAAAATGTAAGATGGATTAATAGGACGAGTGAGTACACTGAAACCCTAGATCATTAAAAAAAAAGTTTTTTTAAAAGTTCTATGACTCCTATATAGAAGTTTGATACATGCGCCAGTTTATAGCCACATCCTGCATCACAATCGGAAACAGAATCCGTTCACAGGGTGTCCTGACTTCTGATGTCACAATCGTAGCTAATTGCGCATAATGAGTGCGCCAACAAAACGCAATACGTTTTTTGTCTATTATTTATGTTCGCGAACGCCCCACCGATCGGCGGACCCTTCGCAATACTTGAAAATAAAATTTAATGGTCCGACGGGTAGTTTTTGAACTGCAGAGCGCAAAATGTGAAATATCGGATTTCCGGGTATTGTGCTCGTGACCGATTAAACGATCATCTTCGGTTTTTGTAATGTTCATTTTGTAGTAGGTACTTTGTCGTGGATAATGTTTCTAGTACGTACGTCGTACATGTTTTTTTCTTGTTTCATAGAACTAGGACCTATCATTTCATAGGTTATTTGGATTTATTTAGTTTCGAGTAACGCAGGAGAGGAGAGTGAAGGAGAATACCGTAGATATTATGATCCAAATTCAAACCGGTACAAAATAAAATGTTGATATAAAAATTATAGAGTATTAGGGTTACATTAAACTAATTTGTAAACTAAAGTTAAACAATATTTAATGCGTTAACCCAATACTTGCTGACCCCTCTGTTAGCAGAGCACATTAGTAAAATTAGAGCGGTGGGAAAGGGTTAACTCTACCGCTATACCACTTCACCGAGAATACTTTATGTTTATTGTTATTAGAACAATATTTGTACACTAGAGATCTACGGTTATGGTTATGGTATCATATTTCCCACTTCTAAAAATTACGTATTGACAGATATTTCACAATTTTTGGCTCGTGCCACAAAAACGGCGGATATTTCCGGCTGATTAGAAATATTGAACGTTTCCGGATAGAAATTAGAGGTGTATTCTTCCGACTGAATGATCAATCACGCTCCCCGTGGTCAGTGGGAACGTTATAAACAGTATTGTAATCTGATTGTAATAGTGTGGCGGCCATTTAACGAACAATGCGCTGGTCGTGGTGTTGGCGGACATACGATACGGTGTTTGCCGTAATACTATTGTTGGAAACGATTGATGCTCTTTAGCGAATTATTTGTACCCATAAACGAACTTTTAATGGAATTTTAACTACGAAATATTTAGATGATGATGCGTTATTCTACTAGGTACTTAAAAATTGTCTAGGTAAATATTTTAACCTGTTTCATTTTATTTCTTTTCAGAATCGAGGGAATTCGAAAATATAAGCTACCTACTTACTACAATTTCATATCAGACGACTTTTAATATTGCCGAAGAACTAAGTAGCAAAGCATTTAAAGTATCAACATTTAAGGTGCGTTATAATTTTTTTAAGCTCTACCAACCAAATTTTTTAAGCCATATAAAAATAAGCAATAAATAACGCATCGACAGCTCATCAAAGCAAGATGGCTTGGGGTCGATTCGCTGCGGTAATAAAGTGCACGGCTGACACCGCGATTACTGGTGCTAGTCCTAATGTTGATAGTTCTTTCCAACTATTCTATAGCTTTTAAGTTTTGTAACATTATAAGCGCTAGTCAACACTCATTACTAGCTATTTTGATGGCCTCTTGTCATCAGCATTATGAGGATAACGCGTGCCGTAGGTTCAGCTGCTTCGTTGATTATCTGCGGTTTTTGGACTCTTTGTGGCTTAGCAAAACATTAACCGTACCTTAATCTAATGACAACATTGTATGTGAGCACTTAATGATCCTGGCTTTGTTTTCTTAATTTAAGTACAAAAAAAGGTGCGTAGCAGAACGCGTAAGCGCTCTACATTTTCTTTATCTACACAGGAATTGCGTAAAATGTATCTTTCATCCTTTTACCTTTTACTTATGCCTAAGTGATGTGTGTACTTTTCACTTCCTACATTTCTGCGTGTTATCACTAGCCACGCGTCGCCAATGAACATTACCTGTGTTACCTGCTGCGCTGCGCGTGCGCCGGGCACGTGGACGCGCCGGAGCGTGCACGCACGTGGAATCGTCCGCGCGCGTCTCCTGCTCCTGAACGCGCATTGCGCGCGTTGAGGCTGATGGTTTAAGTAAATTGTCTTGTTAGTTTTACGGGGCATTTGCCACCTTATAGAATTTTTCCATATGTTGTGGAAAGGGTAGAAATATTTCCTGGCAAACAGACTTACTCAAAGACACAAAAGAACAATTTGAGAGCTTCTGGTGGAGAACAAAACTTTTTTCTAGTACCTTTAGGGGTTTTTACAGCATTTTTAATCATTGTGATAGTTGGATGCTTAAATATCTAGGATCTAGGCATCAACTTATTTCGAACTTAAATTCTTGTAATTTTCTAAGAGTAAGTTCTTTATATTCAGTAGCTCTTCTTACTTGACAAGGTTTAAAAGCTCGGTTTCACAAAGTCAAAAGCCTACAACAACCCGCCTACTCGAGTTTTGTGCGATTTTGGCAAAATGTCAGTCATTCCACACAAAGGCTTGAATAAGGGCGAACAAAACCCGAAATCGGTGTCGGATGCGCTTGAGCACAATATTGGACATCAAACCGATGCGTTTACGTAAATATAGACCGGGTTTATTATCTGCCAAGTTTCTGCGGTCGAGAGTCACCCCTCCCATTCATTCATTCACAAGGATGATTGATCTACAGCAGATTGACAGATTTTTTATAAAATCGTAGAGGGTCCGCACCAGCGAGCGAATATTAAAGGCAATTGTTGTTTAATTTTTACATTGGAAGGGCGATGCTTTGGAGTGTTGTAATAATGTTTTGATAATAGCAGTATCCGTTCGGGTCATATTTCTTATTCAGAGTGCGTGGGATCGTATATAGAAATAGATGTGCCAGCGCTTGCGTTCGACTTGAATTTTAAACTTTTGGTTTTGTCGGTTATTTTGTGCACACCTTGTGTCTAGTTCAATGTTCTTTTAATAACCTAAAAGTTTTAAAATTCATTGGGAGTCCCTTATTTCGGCCTTTGATGTCGGAGGCCAAGTCCACTTCGAGCCAGCATTGAGATTCAGCAACATTTCGATTGTGCTTTTTATTGTGTTTGTATTTGAAGTATTTTTCAAAAACTATTTTATTAAATAAGATTTAATCTTCTAAACCGTCACAATCGACAGCTTACTATTGACGACTGACCCTTGTCGCGTTACTCCAATTTTTTTATTCTTACGTTTTTATCCCATTTCGGACAATAGCACATTCGATACTTTAATACAATGTGCCCACTGATCCTCATTGATCGCCAATTACTGGACATTAAGTACCTAAAGCTTTTCATGTCCGTTATTTGTAGCAACAAATCAAATATGGAAGGAAAAAATAAAAAGCAACAAAGGCCGTTTAAGAAGTGTATTGAAATGCCGTTGGGGTGTTTTTATGCGCTTATAAACGCTTTTTTCGGACATTGTAACAATAGTTCGTGGGAGCTTAGCTTGTATCCTGTATTGAGATTATGTTTGGCGATAGTTGAGGTCAAAAGGCGGCATTGTGGCATTTCCAGAGTGGCATAGAAATAAAAAAGATTGAATCGCTATGTTCGGTTTCTGCTTTTCATATACATAAGCGACCAACTATTTACTTAAAAAAAAAAATGAATTAAATGTATTTAAATTCTTATGTAAAACATATATTTACGCAGAACCCTTACTTATACAGTTTGATTATCACCTCTAATCATCCGTAGATCATAAATAACGCATCTAAGCTACCGCTACGCTACGTCCGTAGCCGTCTCTACGTGTAGTGCTACAACTCCGCAAGGTGTGCGGTAGCGAGTATCGACGCACGCGCCGCCGACTCCATTGTCACGCCCGTCACGCACTCTGCCGCACTCTTGCGCACACAACAACGCATTATTGCATTTTTATTGCGCATCTTCAAAGCTTTGTTACTATTGTTGCGGCCTTTATTTGCTTTTTTACCGATAAAAATGTCGGCCATAACGATGTATGCTTTCACGCTTTAATTCGGCTGCTCTGATTTCGTTATTGAATTCCTATTTATGCTACTGTTTGCAAAAAAATATACATTTCGCAGAAAATTTGCGGTACCTGTTTGGTTCGGAAAGATAAAAGTGAGTATACTATGCTTAAAAATTGAAATGAAATACCAACTTGACTTTAATACAACGTACGTAGCCCAAATAGATCATTATTAAATATTTTACTTTGGTAAAGTTTTATTTTATGGTAAAACTATGATAAAACTTCTTCTATCATATACTTAACTTTAATAACATATTTTCTTTTTAAAACAATGAGCAATCCTTGTTCAAAATACCTGTTAGACCTTTCCTACACGTCAACAATGCGCTATAAAGCAGGCCTGTAGGTCAGTCTGTTCTTCTTCAAACAATAATAGACTCTCATTGATCTCAATGTGCGTTTTATTGAATTATTAAGACGTGTCGATTCAAGCCTATAGAGGCCAATAGACGGCGGTATTGAACTTGAACTACCGATATATGCTTATTTGCTTGTTGACACAGACTCCAAACATGTCGAAAATAAGCCATAAACGTTTGGTGCTAAAGTTCTTTTTAGAGTGCTATAATCTGAAGTAGAGTACCAGTAAGTACTGACATAATCAAAACCGTAATACACGCACAATAAGATCTCTTTACGTGCATGAAAAAGCTTAACCTCCTCAAGCAAATATGAGTCATATTAATTTGACTTAAAGTTGATTATTCTTTAACATGTGTTGCATAATGCAAGGGGGTGATCCTATGCATTGTGTTAATATCACAATATGGTGCTGTCAGTTAATTGGAATAGATTATGGGAATGAGGGAAGAAGACCTCTCCAGACTGGTCCCGGGGGATGTTGCGGACCATATTTTTATACGATTTTTTTATCAAGTCATCGAGTGACAATAGAACTTGGCCGGATTACCAATGATTATCACAATATTTGGCGGCGGTCGCGTGCCGCCGGTGAAAATTGACACCGGTTGTGGTTGTACACAAAGAACAGATAAATAGGTCGAATGTGCATCATCATAGTTGTTTAATTTAAGTAGTTATTAGCAATGAAGTTATCAATATATAAAATTTTGCGGTTTTGTACTTAATGAGAAACAATCTATAAGCTTACCTGTTGTGGTTACGACAATGCAGGCTGAATCATCATCATCACCATCAGCCTGTATCAGTCCACTGCAGGACATAGGCCTCTCCCATAGCACGCCATTCAGCTCGGTCTTTAGCCGTTCTCATCCAATTTCTGCTCGCTTTCTTACGAATATCCTGGCCCCACCTGGTTTCAGAACGTCCTACACTACGTTTTGCCGATTTGCGGCGGAGGCTGAATCACCTGATTGTTTTTCAAGATAGATGATTTTGTGCTTCGGAGGGGACGCTAAGCCGTCGTTATCTTTTAAGTTGTTGTTACTAGATCCACGCCAAAAGCCTATTCTACGCGCTTTAAAAACTCTGACACCCTGGATCTATCAGGACAAGTAACGCGACAGAAAATGGTAATCTATGTCGTCAGTCAGTGTCAAGTATTATAAACCTAACTTATTTCCTTAGTACCTATACTGCAAGTTAACGCGAAATACATTTTGGGTGGGTCCTTCTACTCTACACACTCTTTTTTATAACCCTCCAAAATTACACTTGACCCCGTTTCTAATACCAATTGATTTAATTTTAGGAGATATTCTCGCCTATAACTGGACAGATGCTTCTCACCCATTAAGACATTAGTGACCTTCCCCAACCTCGCATGATACTCAATTCGGCTGATGACTGGACGTGATGACGAGGCGTGAGGCGTGACCAAGACCCGCATAGCCATGGGCTTTGGCTGAGGAGCAATAGTGCCTAACTTACATTTTTTTTTAAATCTTGTGGTCAAATTGTATCGTGTAATTGGTTTTGTGCCCACTCTAAGTGATTTCAGAAGTTTTTAGGCAAATGAATAATAAAAATCACTAGCATTAGAATTCTGTTCAGGCGGTTCTCAATACATTTTCATTTCATTTATCTTTAATACTCCGTGAGGAATGTAGGAGCGATTGTAACTTGTGTGCTTTAGGTCACTAAATCATCAAAATTATAAACTGCAAGATACAAGGTATTGCTTGATTACTGTTTGGTGAGACACCAGACGGAGTGGTGCCTCCTCTGTTATGTCCCACGGTGAATCACCCGACACTGACCATCTATACGTCTCGAGTGAGGCTTGTGATGTCTCGAGAGGTCGTTTGTTGAGACCGCAGCTGTAATTGAGACAAATTATGATGATAAGACCGATGATGGAGTGGATAGAGAGAGGTTGTGGTTCGAATCCCACCACGTACAAATGTGTTTTATCGGTTTCCGAATTTTACGGTGAAGGAAAACATCGTGAGGAAACCAGCACGCACCTACAAAGAAATTCAAAGGTTGTGTGTGAGGTCAACCAATTCATAGTAGGCCCACGCGGTCGACTCATGCTCGTGCCGTTTGGTGGGGACGTGATGATGATGATGATGTTGATAAGGATGGGTAGCTTTAAGTATTTTTTGGGCTTGCTTCAAATACATTATAAGTCTATCAAGTCAAAATTGAGACACTAAAAGGAAGCATACTTAGCAGTGGTTAAAACCTATCTGATGACGACAATCTTCCAAATACAATCTCTGATCTAAGTATTGATGTCCATTGTCCACATAATAACCTTACGTTACAATCACACTATCCAACCAGCTAATCCTCCCTGATACGCCAAACCCTGCACCCTTCCTATCGGCCGGTGGGAGCTATTAACTGTGATATAATCACCATTGTCTTTGCCCTTTCCCACAAGCTGGATTGGGGTCGGGTAGAGATATGCGGATGTCGTGAGTGGGTGAGTTGATTTGAAGGACATGCTTTAAGGGTGGTAAAAAAAGGTGGATGGTAAAAAATTGCAAGGAAAATTCTTTATAATCTCTTGCATGCCTTATAAAATTTTACTCTACTTAAACAAATTCGGTTCAAGAGACGTATTCTTTAATCACTCGAATCAAATTCGCAAACGAAAAACTAACTTTTGCATGGAAAACAGCTGTACGAAAGTCTTATGCGAGAGTTTCTTTTTCGTATGCGCATTGGAGTTCAAGTGATCAAAAATACGTCTCCTAAACTTAGACGGGTGAAAATTACACAATAAAGAATATAATAAATTAGCTTTCCCTTGTGGGGGTTTTTGTAAAGCAAATTAGATATTTTAATAGCAACTTTCAGATTCTGTAGTTGTAGTAGTCATGTTCATGCAGAGTATCTACCTACTTATACGACCTACTCAAACTTTCACGCATAGGCATTAACTCTATTAGGAGCAGCTGAAAGTTAAACCATAATTTTGTCGAAAAAAAGTGCGCGTGTCATGCAATACTCAAAACGTTTCCCACACAAACCACAATCGATAACATCGCATCGATTTCAATCGATTTTAATGTTGTAATATCGATATGGACTGAGGTAACGAGTGAAGTTCTCAGGAGTCAGCGGGGGTTGAGGGGTTAACTTCTGATAGTAGTTTCTACGGGGGGCTACTATCTGCGTGTGAGATCTGCTATTTTACGAGTCAATCCACAAAATTGTTTGTTACAAACCACTGAGGTCAAAATTTCTACTATTGTTTACGCCTGTTCGGCTTTCAATGAGGTTGTTTCCATTTAATTGTTATTGAGTTTGAACTATTGCAACTGTGTTCATACCCCATATTACGCAAATGTATGTATAAAAGGGGATTGGTTGTGCCTACTTCAGAAAAGATTTCTTGTTAATACATCAAATGTTAATGATACTATTTATCAAGGTAATCGATCCCAGGATTAGCACAAAGCTTGGGGTATTAATTGCTCTACTTTGAAGTAATGGAGGGGCTCTACCAAATAGTGCGAGAGATCTTATCTTAGAACAGTCTTACCGCTGTAATACCAACTTTCTTGGTTCTTGATTTTTTTAAGCTATTATAATATGTTGTTTAGCTTTTAAAATAATTTGCCGAGGTTCAAACTTTCATCGTTCTCATCTTAGGTACCTTTTCGAAAAATCATTTATCAAGGTTTGGTCATGGTGCCGTGGTCAGCATGCTGTTGCTACATTCTATTTCTTTTTAACCATAGTATTAGTTGTAGAAGCACCTGGGAAAACGCTAGGCAGAAGAAGAAAAACCGGCCAAGCGCGAGTCGGACTCGCGCACGAAGGGTTCCGTACCATCATTTATAAAACTGGCAAATAAAATCATATCTGTTGTCCGACTCGCACTTGGCCAGTTTTTAGTATTTGTTGTTATAGCGGCAACAGATATACATCATCTGTGAAAATTTCAACTACTTAACTAAAACGGTTGAGATACAGCCTGGTGACAGACAGACGGACGGACAGCGAAGTCTCAGTAATAGAGTCCCGTTTTGACCCTTTGGGTACGGAATCCTAAAAAGTATGTGTGTGTATAGGAATAGTCTACTTGATCTCCTGATGTACCTATGTACGATTATCACTATTTTTATCATGCAAAAAAAGACTGGAATTTAATCAGTTTTTTTTGTAAGAGCCAATTTACCGATGTCTAGAGACAGTTGCTCAACCGAGCTAAAGGTTTAAGTCGAGTTAGGCATTTACTTACATACTTACAATATACCTAGCTGATCGCAAGTGCATATTGCACCACCCCTCCTACCAGGCGCGCAGGGGTATAAAGGGCTTGCAGGTGGCCGACACACGATACCCATTGATGCAGCCTCCTCCGTTTGTCTCCTCTAAAGAATTCCACACAGACAACGCGCAGACAAAGCTCAGAGCCACTAATTACGCGCTGGCAAAGATTATGCCATCTGTGGTGAGGTGTCTTCTGCCTACAGGACTTCTTCTGAATAACAATATAAATATCTTCAATCATGCCAACAAAAATTTCTATCTGTTCTGCCTAGATGCCCACTTACTTATGTGTTCACGCAAAGCAGTCTAAGATAATCCAATCCAATATCCGGGAATTTATATTAGAAGTTTGATCTTATTTATTGATCTTAGAAGTTTTATTATGAATCTGAAATTTAACTAAAAATAAATCATAGCTCTAATCTTAGCTCTGCTTATTTGATTGATCACTATTCTTTGACGGATCCACTTCTGACTCATTTTGCGTGTGCGCACAGAATGCGCCGCGATTCAAATGAAATGAAAAGCGTTTTGTGCGCTTCTTTCATACAACGAGAGCGCGCATGTGCGCCAATACAAAAGCTTTGCAATCTTTTTGCACTGATTTATTTATCGACGTATGGTGATGTGGTCCGCTAAAGGTAAAACAATAAAAGGTGTACTAACCCATATGAACATTAAATATTAATACAAGATCGAAGAATTATGTAATTGAGTCGGTAAGGAAATGTTTCCGGTTTACCTAAGTATTTCCTGGACGGCACGTGCTATCACCCGTATCTTTGCAGTGTCCACTTTCTAACTTCCGCCGCTAATTGCGTGCGTCTGCGCCTGTTGACCAAACACACGCATTTCCATTTTGTCATTAGCACTTGGCTATTTATTCCTAGATTATGACTAGGAAGGCATAGGGGCTCGCAATTTTCGCGGCAGCTGGCTGAGGGCGCGTAACGTATATCTCTGCAAAAACCTACTGAAAGCCACCTGCGCGCCTGATTCATACTTATATCTGTTTCTAATCATGCACGCTAAGCATACCAATGACTCGTCGACATGATCGTGAGAAATACTGCTGTTGGCTGCACTCATCTATTGAATTAATTATTTAAATAATAGGTGGTCTTAATATACAAAAAATTGCGTTCATATTCTTGATCGTGTTGTAGGTAGAGAAATCAGCCATAAGCACCAGCACCTAAATGAAGATCGTTATAACAAATTGTGAACGGGCACTTCAGATGGAAATGTTCATTGATAATGACGGGCCCATCGCCTAAATTGCAATGCGCTGAAAATCTCAGTTTTTTATTTTAACCGGGAAGATATGATGCTAGTACATTCTATGTTGTTTTCTACGTTAAATTAGAATGGTAATAATTAGTAAAATATTGCGTATTTATTGCAACTTCGTTTTTGCTATTAAAACGCCTTCCAATTAGTTTTTTACAGGCATTTAGTTGTAAACAATCCTGATTATGTAAATTGCTATTTTCATACCCGGCCCCATCTTGCTAAAGCTAAACGCCTCTAACTTCCTTCGAGCCTTCTATGTGTCTGTCCCATTAAGGACACATTGTTTAATAGTCTATTACCTTAACGATCTAAATAATAGGATAGAAAAACCGCATAGAGTGAGTTGAATATTTCCCGTTCTAGGTTCAGTAGCAATCATAGCCACGTAGGTAATTTTCATTTTTCGTTTCTCACTTTAGCTAGATTGATTCTCATAAAAAATGTTATAGTAGAGTCAATTTTTGGGTGACATGTTGTAATTTAGAAACCGAACTCCGAATCTAGAGTCCAAGGCTCAGGCCACAAAGGTAATTATAGCAATGATAGATATGCAGAACAAATTACTTGTTGTTAGATTCCATAAGTTCATTTCTACAGGACTTTAACTTAAGGGTTTCCAATTTCCTTACGGAATTCTAAAAAAATGAGGCAAAAAGTAGTGCGCCATATAAGTGTCGGTTGCGGGTTGACACATCATGCGTGGTGATTATCACGTCGGCATCATTGCGCATGCGCAATGCCTGACGATCTGCCAATAAAATCGCGACTACAGGTTTAGCCTGTTCGCTTAGTTTGAGCTTTGGCGCAGGGTCAGGGTTGTTCAATGCCAATTCCATATCTTGAACAAACAAGTAGGTCCTTAGTATCTAAAACATTTTATGATAGCATTAAACTACGTACTCCTAAATACCTTTGGGATTTTTTACGCAAGGTGTAATATTCTCTTACATTTTCGTTTTTACTTTAAACTCTTTGAGTGCAGAACTCTTTAAAGTCTTTCCCTGTAAAGGAAAAACCAACTTTACAATATCATCTTATAATACTTAAATATATTTGACGTTAAGTCTCTATAAAATGGGAACAGCCATGCTTCAGGTTCTAATTTTTTTATCATAGATATTTGAGAACATTTACACATTTTACAATAACGCAACCCTACGGAATCATAACTTGGGGACAGCACCTGTTTAACTAAATATACTTACTCGACTAGTTCGCAATCAGCTCGCACATCTGCCCACTTTGATTATTACGCAATAACTCTATGGAAATGCGACTAGTATCACTGACTCTATCCGTTCGGAAATCGAACCATCTGGTGAGGTACTCGAACTCAAGACTATGATTTTTATAGCAACTATTAGGTATGCCGTTTAATTAAACCTATAAGGAAATACGGACGTTTATAATTGAATTGATGGTAATCCTGAAATATTGGAGTCCGGAAGGTGTATAACTTTGGTAGAGCACGATTGCAAAGGAACCTTAAAGACCTTAAACGAGGTATTTTAAGACGTCTAAAACCAGATTAATTTTAAAAGTAGCGTTACTTTATATTATGCTTCCCTTCATCGCAGATAATAAATACTATAGTTACATTAATTTAATATTTTTATGTACCTTTGTAGCGAGTTAAGGAAAAGGCAAAACTAACATTTGGCGTTATTATTGCAACCTTAACCTGCAATAAAAAGAAACATACAAATACTTACGCTACGAACTTATTATAAGTATTAACCGACTTCAAAACAGATGTTTTGTCTAAAAAACAATAAGAATAAACCTCGGTGGTCTGCGCTAAGGTCTACGAGCAGTCGTGAGGTAAAATGTGCAAAACCTGTCATTATTGACGGTAGTTTGCTAATTTCTTCCATTAGGGTGTAATGTCTCAATTACTTACATCTTCGTAATTCCAGTAGTCCAATATTACGTTGGAAGTACGACTTGTTTGACTTTTTGTAGCGTTCTAGGAATTATAAGCGAGTTTTTGTGCGCAAAGAATCGAACAGAACAAGATACAACAACTCTACCTCTCCTATACCTCTAGATGTTTTTGGAATTTTTGCACGAGCGTGCGTTACAGAAACAGTTACTTTTTCTGGGGGTTTGTAGATAATTATTATAGACCAAGGCTCGTATTTATAAAGCGACCTCAAGATTGAGAGCAGTATTAAGTATGGATTTGACAGACCATAATGTACTGAAATGACATTTCTGATACAAACTCAAACTAGCTGCCAGTCTCAAGTGCTGTTTATTAATACGGGCCCAAAATTCTTTAACTGACACATATTGTGGAAAGAAAAAATTATGTATTTATGTACTTATCTCCCGGATGTTTTTTTCTGCAATAATTTAATTTTGGGGGGAATTTTTTTTCGCGTCTGATTTTTTCAGTTTCGGAGTCGGTCGTTCTTATCTAGCTTTTATTTAGGCCTTGCAAAGCAATCGTGATGTTGATTAAAAAAATATTGTACAATACCTACTGACCACAAAGCGAGATTGCGTGACGTTCATCCATATCATCAACGCCGCTACAATAGGTACTAATAATTTCATAAAGCGATATTTTTAAATCGCGTACATGAGAATTTATTTGTATTCGCATTAGGTTTTGAGGCGGCACGTGCTTCTAATTGTGTACCCGCATCTACTGATTGACGGGAGAGTACAGTCAACCTACTAAATCCACTTTCTGCACTCTCCGACCTTGTGTTAGAGGTTAGTTTAGAGTTGAGGTAAGAAATAATTTGGTTGAATTGTACCACAATGCCGTTACACTTTCTACCGACACCCTGCCATACTCGTTATTATATATGTATATAGTACATGCCATACTCGTTATTCATAAAAGTCTCATAGTTCGTTTATTTTATTTTAATATTGTGGAAACGCCGTTAATATCCTCAGGGGCTGATCTGACAGAACAATATCGCAACGTGTTTGGTCTTCAATATCAATTTTTAAATCACCGGGGACAACCTCACTTAAAATTTTCAGTTTCTTGATTTCACATTTCAATCAAATGATTTTTCCGCACTTACGTATAATGAGTTATCCTAATGAATTGTATAATGTTTTATTGATCAAATATAATGATCTGATTGATAAGTAAGGCTGTAAGGATTAACTTACTTTTAATATAAATATGACGTTTACCTCAACATACTTAATCGGAAAAGTCATCATCAATTTCATTATATCTGACAAACAGTTGGCTACCCATCACAGTTATCCTAGCCAAACAAATAAATAATGGCAATAAGTTCAAAGATCACGGATCAATCTGGCAAGCTGCGCCTGCGCAGGCCGGGTGCTGCGCGGACCACCTGGGCGATTCTTGCGCACGTTTTTGCCACCGACAGGTAGAAAGATATACGAGTCAATGCGAGAAGTGCCCAATAAATGCCAACATAATTTGCGAGTGATTTCCGATCACTAATGGTTGTGGTGTCATTAATTTTGGTTCCGTTTATGTTCGGTTAACGACGCCTAAGTATTAATTTAAAACTATTGAAAGTGCAAGGCTCCGGCATCGAAAACATTTTACAGATACCTTTTACTGAATAGGTACTTTTCTGTAATTTTACTAGGTATTGTTCTAGAGTATTAGTACGTAATGTAGCCAGTGTCACAGAATGTAGTAGGTAGGTAAGGTCGATGGGGTTGACCAAGAAAAGAGTGGAAATGCATACCATGAAGATTAGTGGGAGATTGTCAAAGCCGTTGGGAGACACTTAAAATAGTAGACTCTAGTGTAGTACCTATAAGCTTACAATAGATATATCATGTCATATATTTACGTCACATTTATATAGCACATGAATACAAAAATGTTACAATTTGCATTTAGTTTAGTTCGAATGCGGTTTGAAGGTTTAAGGCTTGTGGACTGGCTAAATGTTTCTCTCGATGGGCCTTTCTTTTATGGCTTACTCGACCACATAGAGACATAAAGGTGTATGTGGTTTCCCCATAAACGTAAATATAACGCACCTTTCTCTGAAACGATTCCATTGTCTAGTTTTATTGGTTGTGAATTTTCACTCTCTAAGGTTGGAATGGTTTATTTATAGATTTGTTATTATTGTTCGCCATTCTTGTCGTCTTTTCATGTGTTAGAATTAGAATGAACGGTAGCGATAGGATAATCAATCAATATTCTAAAGAAATTTAGGTGAATAGTTTCTGAGGTTTTTCGTTCAAGAGTAGATAAACTTCTAAACTTTTGAATAATTTCGTAAGGGTTCTAAAATCTAAGAATAGCATATCCCAGTCAGTCATGAATCGGGATATCTTCAACCTATTAGAACAGAACCCAGTGGTGTAGGTTACGTAGGTAGGTAGGAATATTCGCGATCAGATAAAGAAATGAAGACAAAGAGCTTTGACCGCGCACCTCCAAATAATCCTTGTGCCAGATTCACGGGCTAATTACGCACACACATGCACACACAGCGGATCAGATAAACTCATTAGCAAGGATAGATTCCGCTGCTAGCTGCCGCGCTTATCTGCTAAGGGTGTGCACAAAGTGACGAGATGAGACTTGTAGAGATATTTTATACTCCCGAAATATTACGATTGACAATGAACCTTTGGAAACTAGAAGATGAATATTTTGACAATTTTCGGGTGATAAAGGGATATTCAGTAGTTATGTCACATTATTTATAAATTATAGATTAAATATAAAACAAAATACAAAATAAACACGATAGATGGCCTAAAAATCGTGATTCGCTAAGAGGCACTGGTTTCGGCGTAGAGTCAGTCAGAAGCAAAATAGGACGCCTCAAAAGTTGATCTAGTTTTTAAAGTAGATCTTTTAGTATTAGTTTTCCCAGAAAATGTAGCAATCCGCTCCGCTCATGACCACATCTCAGCCTGGTTTCATACAAAGGCCTTTGACGTACGCGATAGCGGGTGTCGAGGGCGGGCGGAGGCGGGGCGGGGCGGCCCGCATGATCGCGCGATCACTGGCGACCCATTTGCGGCTCGTTACCCGCCGATAGCGCCACACAGAACACACCCCGAGTAATTAGGGAAAGCCTTTTCCAGATTCCGTGAGCTGTTGGGCTTCAGTACTCTGGCTTTTTGGCCTGTTGTGTGGAAATTAAATTTGAAGTTGTATGTCCTAGCTTTGTGGAAATAATATTCCGTTACGTTAACGGCAACGTTCCTGATCATCATTATCATCATCATAGCTCGCATAATTTACGTCCAGTGTCTCCACCAAAGAGCTTTTCCTGACGTACATGGGGTTCAATCGAGTCGATACGTTGGCCATCCTGTATATCCGTTTGCATTTATATTATTCTATTTATTAAGATTAAATAATGTGACATAACTACTGAATATCCCTTTATCACCCGAAAATTGTCAAAATATTCATCTTCTAGTTTCCAAAGGTTCATTGTCAATCGTAATATTTCGGGAGTATAAAATATCTCTACAAGTCTCATCTCGTCACTTTGTGCACACCCTTAGCAGATAAGCGCGGCAGCTAGCAGCGGAATCTATCCTTGCTAATGAGTTTATCTGATCCGCTGTGTGTGCATGTGTGTGCGTAATTAGCCCGTGAATCTGGCACAAGGATTATTTGGAGGTGCGCGGTCAAAGCTCTTTGTCTTCATTTCTTTATCTGATCGCGAATATTCCTACCTACCTACGTAACCTACACCACTGGGTTCTGTTCTAATAGGTTGAAGATATCCCGATTCATGACTGACTGGGATATGCTATTCTTAGATTTTAGAACCCTTACGAAATTATTCAAAAGTTTAGAAGTTTATCTACTCTTGAACGAAAAACCTCAGAAACTATTCACCTAAATTTCTTTAGAATATTGATTGATTATCCTATCGCTACCGTTCATTCTAATTCTAACACATGAAAAGACGACAAGAATGGCGAACAATAATAACAAATCTATAAATAAACCATTCCAACCTTAGAGAGTGAAAATTCACAACCAATAAAACTAGACAATGGAATCGTTTCAGAGAAAGGTGCGTTATATTTACGTTTATGGGGAAACCACATACACCTTTATGTCTCTATGTGGTCGAGTAAGCCATAAAAGAAAGGCCCATCGAGAGAAACATTTAGCCAGTCCACAAGCCTTAAACCTTCAAACCGCATTCGAACTAAACTAAATGCAAATTGTAACATTTTTGTATTCATGTGCTATATAAATGTGACGTAAATATATGACATGATATATCTATTGTAAGCTTATAGGTACTACACTAGAGTCTACTATTTTAAGTGTCTCCCAACGGCTTTGACAATCTCCCACTAATCTTCATGGTATGCATTTCCACTCTTTTCTTGGTCAACCCCATCGACCTTACCTACCTACTACATTCTGTGACACTGGCTACATTACGTACTAATACTCTAGAACAATACCTAGTAAAATTACAGAAAAGTACCTATTCAGTAAAAGGTATCTGTAAAATGTTTTCGATGCCGGAGCCTTGCACTTTCAATAGTTTTAAATTAATACTTAGGCGTCGTTAACCGAACATAAACGGAACCAAAATTAATGACACCACAACCATTAGTGATCGGAAATCACTCGCAAATTATGTTGGCATTTATTGGGCACTTCTCGCATTGACTCGTATATCTTTCTACCTGTCGGTGGCAAAAACGTGCGCAAGAATCGCCCAGGTGGTCCGCGCAGCACCCGGCCTGCGCAGGCGCAGCTTGCCAGATTGATCCGTGATCTTTGAACTTATTGCCATTATTTATTTGTTTGGCTAGGATAACTGTGATGGGTAGCCAACTGTTTGTCAGATATAATGAAATTGATGATGACTTTTCCGATTAAGTATGTTGAGGTAAACGTCATATTTATATTAAAAGTAAGTTAATCCTTACAGCCTTACTTATCAATCAGATCATTATATTTGATCAATAAAACATTATACAATTCATTAGGATAACTCATTATACGTAAGTGCGGAAAAATCATTTGATTGAAATGTGAAATCAAGAAACTGAAAATTTTAAGTGAGGTTGTCCCCGGTGATTTAAAAATTGATATTGAAGACCAAACACGTTGCGATATTGTTCTGTCAGATCAGCCCCTGAGGATATTAACGGCGTTTCCACAATATTAAAATAAAATAAACGAACTATGAGACTTTTATGAATAACGAGTATGGCATGTACTATATACATATATAATAATGAGTATGGCAGGGTGTCGGTAGAAAGTGTAACGGCATTGTGGTACAATTCAACCAAATTATTTCTTACCTCAACTCTAAACTAACCTCTAACACAAGGTCGGAGAGTGCAGAAAGTGGATTTAGTAGGTTGACTGTACTCTCCCGTCAATCAGTAGATGCGGGTACACAATTAGAAGCACGTGCCGCCTCAAAACCTAATGC
>JARACY010002444.1:0-42659 GCA_029255725.1 Scrobipalpa atriplicella
TACACCCTATGAACTTGTATTAGAATGTCAATTTTTTATACCTAGTGCTCAGTCCTGTTACTAGCAACAAGTCCATGGTTTTGACATGGCATATATTAGACATATATTGACATTACGTGACATGTTTACATAAATTCGCACATTTGGTCGCGGCTTTTTAGTACAGGAGTCAACCTAGCGATAAATGATGACCATCGAAACAGATGAAACGTATGCATGGAGTGTGGCAAACCTCAATGAAAACTTATCAAACGTCTACCAATCGAAATATAATCGAAATAAAAAAGTACATAGTTCGTAAATAATGTCTCATTCATTTTGTATGTGTTCCAATTATGTACATCAAAAAGTTAAATTGGTAATCTACTGGATTACAAACAATAAATAGGTATTGTTTTGCTATACAGGCATCATTAATTCAAAATGGTATCATTTATTTAATATTATCAAAACTTTAGACAAGTGTATCGGCATCATGCTCTTGGTCTATATTGGTCATGGCCTGTCAATTTAGACGCCGCCGCAGAAACAGACGCCAAAACAGACGCAAAAGTTGCCGCAGAATCAGACGCGCAAAGACGTGGCTTCCCTGTTAGTTTAGTTCATAAACAGCAAATGTCTTTTTTTAGTTTACAAAGACACACAGTTTTCCCTTTTATTAAATATTTCTATGAACAAGTAATATGACATTTTAGTGTGATTATCTTTCGATAAATCCTGACCAAGGCTGGAAATTTGCGCGATGGTATCGTACCTTATCATCCTCGTTTTTAGGACTTGAATATTTTCACGTGTTTTGTATCATGTTTTTGTTAAATTCAATTTAATTTACTGTTTTGAAAATAAAACGTAAGTTATGTTCTAGCCGCGTAGCGCGTATATGACCTACGGTGTAGTACTTCGTAGCGTTTTTAATTTTCTCAACATTCAAATAAAATAGATGTCGAACGAATTTAAAAATGTCTCTAAAATATGTGTAAATAGGTAGGTAGGTATTCTATGTTATGCAGCAAATTTCAGAATCGTATTCGTAACGAGTTAAAGAGCCGAGCTGAAGTGGGGATGGGCAGGACACGAGGAACGGCGGAACGACGGACGGTGAACCAAGGCTTGTATTTATAAAGCGATCTCAAGATTGAGAGCAATATTAAGTATGGATTTGACAGGTCGTTTTGTACTGAAATGACATTTCTGATACGAACTCAAACTCGCTGTCACTCTTGAGAGCTGATTAAAAATACGGGCCCTAGTGACCAAGGCGGTAACGGAGTGGCAGTTTCAGTAGGCAGACCACCAGCAAGATGGACTTGTGCTGTAGTGACGATCGCTCTAGCGTGAGTTCGCTAAGATGTGTTTCGACTTACAATTTTGTCGGTCAACCGTAAATCGCTCTATCGTTGGTCGACCTTAAGTAACGCACTCTTACGCACGCTAACCACTTAAGTGGCATCGTTTAGTCGAGCTTATTCCATAGTAGGTATGTCTGTAATGACGTTTGTTTATTATGGAACGCTTAGAGGTAGATTCTGTACCTCCCAAATAATGCTTCATTCCGTTCTGCCAGCTGATTAATTCTTAAGAATTGTCGTATCTGTCCCCTTATACTGCACTAGATTTTATTCTTAAGAGTATCCGTCTCCGATTTATTTATCCTCGAGTGATTGGATAATGCAGGTCAAATAAAATCAATCCCACATTTTACCTCACCACCTTTGCAATAAAGTTGAAATTTCAACTAATTGGTAATTGAGATAACAGTGCACCTCAGACTAATTGGGTTCAAATCGCTATTAAATATACGAGATATAAGGTATCCGGGTACATTACATATGTCATCTTTATAATTAAGGCTAGTAAAATAACATTACGTACTGCGTATTAAACTTTTTATTTAATATAAAAATACAGGCAAAAACCATACTGTCTTTGACCAAATATTTCTTCTACAAAAACAAAAAATATTTCAACGTAGTCAATGTACTCTGATATAATATTTATGTGTTCATGTTGACCTACTAATGAAAATAGAATAGACATCATTAATCGTATGTAAAATACAATACCTTTTGTTGCGATTTTCACAATAGGTAGAGTTTGGCAGGTCGCTGTCTCTTTCATATTTTATGTGGAAAAGGGAGAAAGCCAATATGTCTTTAGTCCTGAATGTTTCAGATGCTTACTTGCACTTTTGGTTTTTAAAGCTTTCTAAATCAGTTGCGGTTATTCTCTTGAAATAAGTACATGAGCACAGTACGTGGTGTAAAACAAAAAACAAAATTACGCCGTATAAGTGTTAAATGATGTCAAATTCTTGGATACTATATTTTAAATAGGATTGTCAATTTTATCTTACTAAAAGTTGTGTTTCGTATAATATAGAATAAAAATGTCAGATAGATCGCCAAGATCACCACACTCGGCAAGATCGAGAGCTCCATTAAATGAAGAAGGCGTAAAATGGTGGGAGTTGTACGGGAATGACACACATACTACAGAGTTCTACGCCAAAAATGAAGTAGAAACTAATATCGCATTTGAAGACAAATCTACGAACACTCGGACTCTACAATTTAAAAAAGATTCAACTAGAAAAGTAGTTTTCGAAAAAGATTCCACAGAAAAGGTTCTCAAAGACTTAGAAAAAGTTGTATCAAATTTAGAGGAAAACCTAGAAAAGGTCGATCCTAAAGAAATAGTATTAAAGACACGGAAAGAAATACAATCTAGAGCTCGATTTGAGCAGGCAAGAACTAACCTTATTAATTCACTGAAACTGAAATTTGAGCAAACACAAAGTTATCCTATTTCTAATACAAAGAAGGTTGACAATGAAGTTCCAAGTATTCGTGGAGACGATTCAGAAGGTACATCGACAGAAACGCAAGGGAATTTTGATTTTGTGTCCGCAGGATCCAAGGTTGGTGGTAGTATTTATATTGAAGTTATGGGTAGGAGTGTATCGTGAACCACGTAGTCTTTTTTGTAAAGTTGTTTTTATTTTTGTTTGTCACACAAATGTAGGTATATATACAATTCTTATTCCATTGAGTGGGTTTTCGAGTTAATGAAGAACACGATGAGCTCTTTTGGTAGAAGTAGATTTAGAAGATATTATAGAATTTGAATTTATGTTATTATTTTTGTTTCTTTGGTAATTTGAATATGTACGAGCGAGGGAATTTAACTTATAGTGCTATTCCGGGAAAGTTAGTGATGTTAGCAAAACATCATTTCTGTCACTGGATCAAATTTTACATTTCTTTAACGCTTAAATTATAGGGTTCATATTCCTATACGTCGTAGTGCTGATGATGATATATTTTTTACTATGACTATGGGTTGAGAGCTGTCAAACGTGACCCATGTCATCTTGACTCTACTATAAACTGTGGGACTACTGTGACAATCATGGTTTTAGAAATTGAAATGTAAGGACATATTTGAGATAACTAAACTTTAGAAGTGAGAGTAAATGGTTGACTCCGTTTCAGAAAAAAAATACGTTTGACTTTTAGCCGCTAGCTGTAAAAAGGTTTTCGGTAATCGGATATAATTAAAAAAAAATGGGCATTTTCATAAAACGAACGCGTACCTTAAAAAAAAATATCTCACAACGACGAAGGATTTTCAAAAGAAGAATGCAAGTTCGACTTACCGGCATCTCGACCCCTTCAAGCCTACAGCGCGCGCCCCACTGCCTACTACCTGGCACCGAGCACTGCCTGGATCGAGCCTCGCGTGACAACCAAGGGGGCAGCCGCTGCACCACCGAGGGACGATTCAGTCAGTATTTGTCTTTTTTGGAACTACCCAAAGCCCTGCCGGATCGTCACACTGTGACTAGGCAATTGGCTACTTTCCAACTAGTCAAATCAGCAACTTTTTATGAAATGTCAAAAACGCTTTTTTTTATGAAAATAGTAAATTATGACGTCACATTTTAGTAAAATTGACTAATCAAATCAATAACTTATATACTTTTAATTCGATTATTAAAATATAAATGTGCATTTTTTTTTATGATGAATGAAATCCACAATATTTTTAGCCATTAGTTTTAAGTATAAACGTTTTGAATTTTTTAAGCTACCCAGTCAAGTACCCAATTGTCACAGTAGTCCCACAGTTTATAGTAGAGTCAAGATGACATGGGTCACGTTTGACAGCTCTCAACCCATAGTCATAGTAAAAAATATATCATCATCAGCACTACGACGTATAGGAATATGAACCCTATAATTTAAGCGTTAAAGAAATGTAAAATTTGATCCAGTGACAGAAATGATGTTTTGCTAACATCACTAACTTTCCCGGAATAGCACTATAAGTTAAATTCCCTCGCTCGTACATATTCAAATTACCAAAGAAACAAAAATAATAACATAAATTCAAATTCTATAATATCTTCTAAATCTACTTCTACCAAAAGAGCTCATCGTGTTCTTCATTAACTCGAAAACCCACTCAATGGAATAAGAATTGTATATATACCTACATTTGTGTGACAAACAAAAATAAAAACAACTTTACAAAAAAGACTACGTGGTTCACGATACACTCCTACCCATAACTTCAATATAAATACTACCACCAACCTTGGATCCTGCGGACACAAAATCAAAATTCCCTTGCGTTTCTGTCGATGTACCTTCTGAATCGTCTCCACGAATACTTGGAACTTCATTGTCAACCTTCTTTGTATTAGAAATAGGATAACTTTGTGTTTGCTCAAATTTCAGTTTCAGTGAATTAATAAGGTTAGTTCTTGCCTGCTCAAATCGAGCTCTAGATTGTATTTCTTTCCGTGTCTTTAATACTATTTCTTTAGGATCGACCTTTTCTAGGTTTTCCTCTAAATTTGATACAACTTTTTCTAAGTCTTTGAGAACCTTTTCTGTGGAATCTTTTTCGAAAACTACTTTTCTAGTTGAATCTTTTTTAAATTGTAGAGTCCGAGTGTTCGTAGATTTGTCTTCAAATGCGATATTAGTTTCTACTTCATTTTTGGCGTAGAACTCTGTAGTATGTGTGTCATTCCCGTACAACTCCCACCATTTTACGCCTTCTTCATTTAATGGAGCTCTCGATCTTGCCGAGTGTGGTGATCTTGGCGATCTATCTGACATTTTTATTCTATATTATACGAAACACAACTTTTAGTAAGATAAAATTGACAATCCTATTTAAAATATAGTATCCAAGAATTTGACATCATTTAACACTTATACGGCGTAATTTTGTTTTTTGTTTTACACCACGTACTGTGCTCATGTACTTATTTCAAGAGAATAACCGCAACTGATTTAGAAAGCTTTAAAAACCAAAAGTGCAAGTAAGCATCTGAAACATTCAGGACTAAAGACATATTGGCTTTCTCCCTTTTCCACATAAAATATGAAAGAGACAGCGACCTGCCAAACTCTACCTATTGTGAAAATCGCAACAAAAGGTATTGTATTTTACATACGATTAATGATGTCTATTCTATTTTCATTAGTAGGTCAACATGAACACATAAATATTATATCAGAGTACATTGACTACGTTGAAATATTTTTTGTTTTTGTAGAAGAAATATTTGGTCAAAGACAGTATGGTTTTTGCCTGTATTTTTATATTAAATAAAAAGTTTAATACGCAGTACGTAATGTTATTTTACTAGCCTTAATTATAAAGATGACATATGTAATGTACCCGGATACCTTATATCTCGTATATTTAATAGCGATTTGAACCCAATTAGTCTGAGGTGCACTGTTATCTCAATTACCAATTAGTTGAAATTTCAACTTTATTGCAAAGGTGGTGAGGTAAAATGTGGGATTGATTTTATTTGACCTGCATTATCCAATCACTCGAGGATAAATAAATCGGAGACGGATACTCTTAAGAATAAAATCTAGTGCAGTATAAGGGGACAGATACGACAATTCTTAAGAATTAATCAGCTGGCAGAACGGAATGAAGCATTATTTGGGAGGTACAGAATCTACCTCTAAGCGTTCCATAATAAACAAACGTCATTACAGACATACCTACTATGGAATAAGCTCGACTAAACGATGCCACTTAAGTGGTTAGCGTGCGTAAGAGTGCGTTACTTAAGGTCGACCAACGATAGAGCGATTTACGGTTGACCGACAAAATTGTAAGTCGAAACACATCTTAGCGAACTCACGCTAGAGCGATCGTCACTACAGCACAAGTCCATCTTGCTGGTGGTCTGCCTACTGAAACTGCCACTCCGTTACCGCCTTGGTCACTAGGGCCCGTATTTTTAATCAGCTCTCAAGAGTGACAGCGAGTTTGAGTTCGTATCAGAAATGTCATTTCAGTACAAAACGACCTGTCAAATCCATACTTAATATTGCTCTCAATCTTGAGATCGCTTTATAAATACAAGCCTTGGTTCACCGTCCGTCGTTCCGCCGTTCCTCGTGTCCTGCCCATCCCCACTTCAGCTCGGCTCTTTAACTCGTTACGAATACGATTCTGAAATTTGCTGCATAACATAGAATACCTACCTACCTATTTACACATATTTTAGAGACATTTTTAAATTCGTTCGACATCTATTTTATTTGAATGTTGAGAAAATTAAAAACGCTACGAAGTACTACACCGTAGGTCATATACGCGCTACGCGGCTAGAACATAACTTACGTTTTATTTTCAAAACAGTAAATTAAATTGAATTTAACAAAAACATGATACAAAACACGTGAAAATATTCAAGTCCTAAAAACGAGGATGATAAGGTACGATACCATCGCGCAAATTTCCAGCCTTGGTCAGGATTTATCGAAAGATAATCACACTAAAATGTCATATTACTTGTTCATAGAAATATTTAATAAAAGGGAAAACTGTGTGTCTTTGTAAACTAAAAAAAGACATTTGCTGTTTATGAACTAAACTAACAGGGAAGCCACGTCTTTGCGCGTCTGATTCTGCGGCAACTTTTGCGTCTGTTTTGGCGTCTGTTTCTGCGGCGGCGTCTAAATTGACAGGCCATGACCAATATAGACCAAGAGCATGATGCCGATACACTTGTCTAAAGTTTTGATAATATTAAATAAATGATACCATTTTGAATTAATGATGCCTGTATAGCAAAACAATACCTATTTATTGTTTGTAATCCAGTAGATTACCAATTTAACTTTTTGATGTACATAATTGGAACACATACAAAATGAATGAGACATTATTTACGAACTATGTACTTTTTTATTTCGATTATATTTCGATTGGTAGACGTTTGATAAGTTTTCATTGAGGTTTGCCACACTCCATGCATACGTTTCATCTGTTTCGATGGTCATCATTTATCGCTAGGTTGACTCCTGTACTAAAAAGCCGCGACCAAATGTGCGAATTTATGTAAACATGTCACGTAATGTCAATATATGTCTAATATATGCCATGTCAAAACCATGGACTTGTTGCTAGTAACAGGACTGAGCACTAGGTATAAAAAATTGACATTCTAATACAAGTTCATAGGGTGTAGGTAACGCCCTATGAACTTGTATTTAATATTGAATATGGTCTGCCAGAGCTATCATATAAAAAAACGAGTCGAGTGAGATAGAACTCGTATCGAACGAGATACGTGATTTCTTTGTCCCTTTGTAATCGTTCATTTCATAAGTAAAAAACATAATTAAAAGCAACTATCATACATAAAAATAAATAAAAGCAACTAGGGGAGACTGTTCCGTAACCGTATGGCTAAGGCTCAGTAACAAATAAAACAAAATATTGTTTAGTCAACATTTTTGATTATCAATCTTTCTACTATCTCTTTCTTAAACTTTACTCTTTCCTATTTTAGATAACGCCGACTCCCGCTATATATCGCCGCAGATGAGCTTTTAAATAAGCTTGAGCAACTTCAAATCAAAATTCATTTATTTTTTGGCTTAAATGTCAATCAAGAAACGGACTTGCATGCAATAACACACCGCTAGCAGAATTTGAAATATACCAGAAAAATAAATTTTAATTACCTAATAACGATAATAAGTGCAGTGCATCATACGATATTACCCCAGTATACGGTTTTAAACAAACAAACGAACAAACAAACATTGAATGTGCCAGCCGCATCTCCTCCTGGGTAGGTATATACTTTAAAAACCAGCTAAGGAATTCGAGAGTTTCAGTATTATTTTTATAATTGAGGCGATAACTCAAGTTCAACATTTGTAGCAATTCATGGTTGCAAAATACGCGACTTAACTAATATAAGTCCATACCTGTCATTTTCTACCATGAGAGAACAGAACCGGATGGCAATAATTTTAGTTGAGATTTAGTTAAGTCGAGATGGTTACGAATCGGGGCCATAATAACTGTTTAACAGGGGTATCAAAGCACGTATGTGTTTGAGTTATAATGTGTGCAAAGCGCGAAAGTCTTCAAATAAAATTTTTTGTTACTGCTGTTTTGCTGACGTCTGATTGGTGGTCCACTGCTAGCAGAATTACGGTAATAAGTGCAGTGCACCATAGGATATTACCCCGGTATACGGTTTTGGAACTTTTGGAACGGTCTCCTTAATTCAAAAGGGACAGAGAGTTCACATCTAGCTATCTCGCACGGCACATTTTCTTGTTGCCGGAGCTCAGTCCTGTTAACATATTGTCCATGTCCGTGCCAGATAACTTTGCGGTTATGTATGGCGCTAGTGTCTTTAGAACATGACACTTTGGAGACTGGAAAAATTAGTTCCATTTTTCTTCACGCGCAAAGTTATTTGGCACGGACTCATGGTCAAAACATGTTAGGGCTGCCAGGTGAAAATATTTTGCAATCTTATCACAGCGTAGTAGTTCTCCAACTGAAATTATATGACGGAAATTTTTAACTATTTATTACATAAAAACTTAAACATTTAAAAAAAATATACTAAGTGATCCACATCCAAAAAGCTATATACCTACTATTCACATTAAAAAGCTTGTAGCTGTAAAATTATTCTAATGTAATGTTTTTATCGCGGAACATTGACAGAAATTTCCGTCAATCAGGAGAACTACCCAGTACAAGGAGGTTTTATTCTGAGTATCACGGTGCAAAAGTCGGATTAAAAATATATATATTTAATCATTTATTATTGCACACAAATAACATCCTAATAAAAGTAAACAAAGAACCTGATACTGACAATGGGCCCGATTCGTAACCATCACGACTTAACTAAATCTCAACTAAAATTATTGCCATCCCGTACTCTTCCCTCATGATAGAAAGTGACAGGTTTGGACTTATTAATTAACCACGAATTGCTACCATTGCCCTATAGAGAAAAATCTTACAACAGACGTTTTGAAGCAACCATTCGCGGACTGGCAAACACGTAAAAGCCAATTCGGGTTGTTTAATTTTTTAGAAGACGTGAAAATAAAAAAACCGTTTGGAGATATTTTGATAAGATATCATATTTTCATATTATTATTTCGAAAAAAATGAAGATTATTGTAAAATATCTAAAATTTACGATAACCTTAACTTGACCTGTATGACGTCACTATATAACGGCACGCGGCTAGTTTTTACATTTTTGAACGCATCGCTCGCTAATTTCTGAACGTTTACACGTCATGTCAGATTTGACATTTCTAGAGATGATCCACTAAACCCGGTACAAAGTATTTAACCCGGATTTAGTCCATTTTTGCAAATATTTGCACATTTTTTCAGAAACCAAAACCTTCTACATACCAACTAAGAGACTATTTATTTTGTGCCTAAGATAAGTGTTGACAAACGAAAAAAAATTTTTGAAGTATTTAGTATTTTTCGGAAAATTTCGTAATATGGCACCAACATGGTGGAACCGCAGTAGGTAGTGCGATTTTAGTTTTTAAACTATAGTTTTACATCATCTGTAAATTCCAAAAATTGTAAAATAGCCCGGGTATATTTTAAAACTCTGGGTTTTTTTTCGGATGCTTGCTCATCACTATCTTACTTTGACAGTGGTATGGCACATTCATTTCATTGCTATTTAAAAGACATAGTGCAAATAGTTTTTATTCTGCACAAGAAACGAACATACGTTTTGGAGTGACGTCACGCGTGTATATACCTGCCAAACCCCGAATTCGGCAATTCGCCTTGTTAAAAAAAAAACATATTTATTTTATATTTTTTTCTGAATCTTTACGTAATTTAAAAAAACTGATTTCATGGTTTTCGGTTTTAAATCAGCCATTATTTTTATATTAAAATTTAAGTAACTGAACCCGAGTGACGTCACAACGTAACGTAAGATTTGGTTTCTTGTGTAGAATAAAAACTACCTATTTGTACTATGTCTTTTAAAATAGCAGGAAAATTAATGTGCCCTACCGTTGTTATTTCACTGCTATTTTTTTTGAACAAGGCGAATTGGCTGTTTCGTGTTTGCCAGTCCGCGGAATGATCATCAATGATCGTTTTAGAACGCTCAATGGCCGAAATGAGCGATTTCGGGGATTGTGCGTAACATATCTACTAACTATTATTAAGTTAGTAAAAAATCGTCCGTTTTCCGTGACGAGATAATAAAAAAACTAAAATTATACAAGTGACAGCCCTAAAACCGTACTGATTTGGCAGATGTTTGGCAGACGCACGGGCGATTTTTTTGACATTCGCAATTCGCACCGCCGTTCGCCGAAACACGTGGCCTCTCTCCGAAAGACGTGGCCTCTCCCATACATTCCCATACGTTTGTTTTTTTCGCAAGACGCGCCGCCAGTTTTGACGCAAGAAAATTCGCGCATGCGAAAAAGACGTGGCTTCCGCCTAACAGGGAAGCCACGTCTTTGCGCGTCTGATTCTGCGGCAACTTTTGCGTCTGTTTTGGCGTCTGTTTCTGCGGCGGCGTCTAAATTGACAGGCCATGACCAATATAGACCAAGAGCATGATGCCGATACACTTGTCTAAAGTTTTGATAATATTAAATAAATGATACCATTTTGAATTAATGATGCCTGTATAGCAAAACAATACCTATTTATTGTTTGTAATCCAGTAGATTACCAATTTAACTTTTTGATGTACATAATTGGAACACATACAAAATGAAGGAGACATTATTTACGAACTATATACTTTTTTATTTCGATTATATTTCGATTGGTAGACGTTTGATAAGTTTTCATTGAGGTTTGCCACACTCCATGCATACGTTTCATCTGTTTCGATGGTCATCATTTATCGCTAGGTTGACTCCTGTACTAAGAAGCCGCGACCAAATGCGCGAATTTATGTAAACATGTCACGTAATGTCAATATATGTCTAATATATGCCATGTCAAAACCATGGACTTATTGCTAATAACAGGACTGAGCACTAGGTATAAAAAATTGACATTCTAATACAAGTTCATAAGGTGTAGGTAACGCCCTATGAACTTGTATTTAATATTGAATATGGTCTGCCTGAGCTATCATATAAAAAACGAGTCGAGTGAGATAGAACTCGTATCGAACGAGATACGTGATTTCTTTGTCCCTTTGTAATCGTTCATTTCATAAGTAAAAAACATAATTAAAAGCAAATATCATACATAAAAATAAATAAAAGCAACTAGGGGAGACTGTTCCGTAACCGTATGGCTAAGGCTCAGTAACAAATAAAACAAAATATTGTTTAGTCAACATTTTTGATTATCAATCTTCCTACTATCTCTTTCTTAAACTTTACTCTTTCCTATTTTAGATATCGCCGACTCCCGCTATATATCGCCGCAGATGAGCTTTTATATAAGCTTGAGCAACTTAAAATCAAAATTCGTTTATTTTTGGACTTAAATGTCAATCAAGAAAACGGACTTGCATGCAATAACACACCGCTAGCAGAATTTGAAATATACCAGAAAAATAAATTTTAATTACCTAATAACGATAATAAGTGCAGTGCATCATACGATATTACCCCAGTATACGGTTTTAAACAAACAAACAAACAAACATTGAATGTGCCAACCGCATCTCCTCCCGGGTAGGTATATACTTTAAAAACCAGCTAAGGAATTCGAGAGTTTCAGTATTATTTTTTAATTTAGGCGATAACTCAAGTTCAACATTGGTAGCAATTCATGGTTGCAAACTACGTGACTTAACTAATATAAGTCCATACCTGTCATTTTCTACCATGAGAGAACAGAACCGGATGGCAATAATTTTAGTTGAGATTTAGTTAAGTCGGGATGGTTACGAATCGGGGGCATTATAACTGTTTAACAGGGGTATCAAAGCACGTATGTGTTTGAGTTATAATGTGTGCAAAGCGCGAAAGTCTTCAAATAAAATTTTTTGTTACTGCTGTTTTGCTGACGTCTGAGTGGTGGTCCACTGCTAGCAGAATTACGGTAATAAGTGCAGTGCACCATAGGATATTACCCCGGTATACGGTTTTGGAACTTTTGGAACGGTCTCCTTTATTCAAAAGGGACAGAGAGTTCACATCTAGCTATCTCGCAAGGCACATTTTCTTGTTGCCGGAGCTCAGTCCTGTTAACATATTGTCCATGTCCGTGCCAGATAACTTTGCGGTTATGTATGGCGCTAGTGTCTTTAGAACATGCCACTTTGGAGACTGGAAAAATTAGTTCCATTTTTCTTCATGCGCAAAGTTATTTGGCACGGACTCATGGTCAAAACATGTTAGGGCTGCCAGGTGAAAATATTTTGCAATCTTATCACAGCGTAGTAGTTCTCCAACTGAAATTATATGACGGAAATTTTTAACTATTTATTACATAAAAACTTAAACATTTAAAAAAAAAAATACTAAGTGACCCACATCCAAAAAGCTATATACCTACTATTCACATTAAAAAGCTTGTAGCTGTAAAATTATTCTAATGTAATGTTTTTATCGCGGAACATTGACAGAAATTTCCGTCAATCAGGAGAACTACCCAGTACAAGGAGGTTTTATTCTGAGTATCACGGTGCAAAAGTCGGATTAAAAATATATACAGGGTGTCCAGGAATTAATGGATAACCCTTTAACTGCGGCTAGCTTGACCGATGCCCTACTTGTAAAAAAATTATTACCTCAGTAAAAGTGTCACTTTTTTTTTCACCGTAGGAGGTCAAAGACAAAATTTTAAAAATATTTTGCCTAATTTTTTCAATAAAACTTATTTTTTAAATTATTTTCTTATAAATAGGTACTAAAATAATGTATTCATTTTAAGTATCAACTATTAAGGTATATTAAAAAAAATAAAAAACCCAAAAATGTTGATATTTGATGAATTGGCATGAAAATAACTGAGCGTAGGGAGAAAATTATTAAAAAACGGTTTTTGTACGATATTTCGAAAACTGTGACACTTTTACTGAGGTCATAATTTTTTTGCAAGTAGGGCATCGGTCAAGCTAGCCGCAGTTAAAGGGTTATCCATTAATTCCTGGACACCCTGTATATTTAATCATTTATTATTGCACACAAATAACATCCTAATAAAAGTAAACAAAGAACCTGATACAGACAATGGGCCCGATTCGTAACCATCACGACTTAACTAAATCTCAACTAGAATTATTGCCATCCCGTACTCTTCCCTCATGATAGAAAGTGACAGGTTTGGACTTATTAGTTAACCACGAATTGCTGCCATTGCTCTATAGAGAAAAATCTTACAACAGACGTTTTGAAGCAACCATTCGCGGACTGGCAAACACGTAAAAGCCAATTGCTGAATTCGGGGTTTGGCAGGTATGTAAAACGACCAATCCGCGGAGTGGTACTGATGAAATGCCAGCCCGCGAAGTGAGCAGTTTTTAATTCAACCACACCGCAAAATGGCATAGAAGAAATGCCAGATACCGAACTAAATAAAAAAAACGCTGTCATGGGTCGTCGGGTCAACATGGATCGTGTCGGCGGAGATGAGTTGTCAGTGTGGGGAAGAGTTATCAGTGCGGTGCTGGGTGAGTTGTCAGTGCGGGGTGAGTTGTCAGTGTGGGATGAGTTGTCTGGGCGGGGATGAGTTGTCAGAGCGCGATAAGTTGTCGGTGCGGGATAAATTGTCAGCGCATCATAAGTTGTCTGACACTGACAACTTATCCCCGCACTAACAACTCATCCTACACTGACAACTCGTCCCCCACTGACAACTCGTCCCGCACTGACAACTCATCCATGCACAGACAACTCATCCCACACTGACAACTCATCCCTGCACTGACAACCCATCCCCGCACTGACAACTCATCCCCGTACTGACAACTCATCCCCACACTGACAACTCATCCCCACACTGACAACTCATCCCACACTGACAACTCATCCCCGCACTGACAACTCATCCCGCACAGATAACTCATCCCCGCACTGTCAACTCATCCCGCGCTGACAATTTATCCCACACTGACAACTCATCCCCGTTCTGATAACTCATCCCGCACTGATAACTTAACCCCGCACTGACAACTCATCCCCGCAGACATGACCCATGTTGACCCGACGTCCCATGACATCGTTTTTTTTTTTAAATGCAGTTCGGGGTCTGGCATTTTGTCAATACCACTCCGCGGATTGGTCGTTTTACATACCTGCCAAACCCCGAATTCGGCAATTGGCTGTTTTGTGTTTGCCAGTCCGCGGAATGATCATCAATGATCGTTTTAGAACGCTCAATGGCCGAAATAAGCGATTTCGGGGATTGTGCGTAACATATCTACTAACTATTATTAAGTTAGTAAAAAATCGTCCGTTTTCCGTGACGAGATAAAAAAAAACTAAAATTATACAAGTGGCAGCCCTAAAACCGTACTGATTTGGCAGATGTTTGGCAGACGCACGGGCGATTTTTTTGACATTCGCAATTCGCACCGCCGGACGCCAAAACACGTGGCCTCTCTCCGAAAGACGTGGCCTCTCCCATACATTCCCATACGTTTGTTTTTTTCGCAAGACGCGCCGCCAGTTTTGACGCAAGAAAATTCGCGCATGCGAAAAAGACGTGGCTTCCGCCTAAAAGAAGACATTTGCTGGAAAAAAAAAATAGTTTTAAATATTGTTTTTTATTCATGTTCGAATTAAAAATATCTACTCCCGTATTTTGAGCCTACTTTTAGACACATTATTATCCATTATGATTATGACATGAAAGAAATAATATGTCGTCAATTTCGCCGAGCTGGGTAAATAGGTGTTACTCAGTTGGTACAGTGATGGAACTGTATTCAAAGGACGCAGGGTCAAATCCTGCCTGCGTCGAGATTTTTAGGGTCGTATTTATAAAGTGATCTCAAGATTGAGAGCAATGTTAAGTGTGAATTTGACAGTCCGTTTTGTACTGAAATGACAATCTGATACGAACTCAAACTCGCTGTCAGTCTCAAGAGCTGATTATAAATACGGGCCTTAATTTTTTATTACTCATATTCTAGAAATATCCACCTCTACACGTATGTATACGCCGCTTTTAACCACACCTTGTGTGTTGTTTATGTTTACTTCGCTATTAGTTATATAGGAAAGTGGGTCGTCCGTCTCAGAAATCGAACTTTGGACGTCTGCATTGATAGGGGGACGTGACTCCGGATACCACCGCGGAATATTACCTTAGTGTAATTAAACTCATCATTGAACTAATAAAACTAAGTTATGTGTCTGAGGAACGTCTAATTTTATCGGTACTCATAAACTATGTTTAATTTTGCACTTAATTACGAGTAAGTGTATTGTGCTGTCAGACATTACACAATAGAATTATGGTGCTGTCGGCTGTATCAGGATCTGAAGGACCCGTACACTATTGTTGAAGTGATACTTCTTTAGGCGTGTTGAGAGTAAAACTTCAAGGTAGCGTCACGGGCAAACGGGGATGATTTTGCGATGTCAGAAATGTCAAAGAAGTTTCACTTCTGACACGAGTGCTCGGCACACACGCTCTTTTTTAATTTATTGCATTTGTTTGCTGCGAGGTCCAGAGAACAGTGCAGCAGCCAATTTTGTTGCAGTCTTGGCACCAACATTTTGATTTTAATGATTTTAATGAAGGATTGGTAGTTCCTACGGACGTAGAGCAACACCTGTAACGACCACTATAACAAACAGTGGCCGGGACCGACGGCTTAACGTGCCTCCGAAGCACGGAATCCGTTTTTTTAACAGACAATCCAGTGGATTCGGCCTGCATTGTCCTAACTAAACTGGGGAAAATCTCACAAAAAGATAAATAGGCAATTATCAATTTTGTGTTTTCTCGTGGAAATCGAACCCATGACCTCCGGATAGCGAGCCCATGGCTCAGACCACTAGACCACGGAGGCAGGTACCACGTACCCGTACAGTGTCCTTCCACTGATCGTGGAGATGATAGGAGTTTGGGGTCATGCCTCCTTAAAGGATCTTCGAACCAAAGGGCAGTTTTAAGGTATCTTCTTAGAAAAAAATACCTAATGTAAGAGTCAAGATCATCCATCACAATAAATTTAGAAAATGTATTAATTATGATATTATTAGTATCCTATCAACTGAACAAGTACCTAAGGCCCGTATTTATAAAGCGATCTCAAGAGTGAGAGCAATATTAAGTATGGATTTGACAGGTCGTTTTGTACTGAAGTGACATTTCTGATACGAACTCAATCTTGCTGTCACTCTTGATAGCTGATTATAAATACGGGCCTAAGTACCTTTATTGTACATTTTTCTTGTTAAATAAAATTGTTGATAAAAAGTAAGGAAGTAAATAATTGAAAATAACGGATTTATATTATTAATCTTATCATTAACCACTTGCTACTTGTAACAAAGTTTAGACATCGTAACGCTCGAAATAAGATAAGTTTATAATAAATATTAAAACAAGAACCTCTTATAGCATAACAATAGATTATAAACGTGATATCGGTGTCTATTTGTGATGATAACGTCTAATCGGCGTCTGCGATGCGTCTGTCTGTCCATGCAGCCTTGGACTACAGACAATACGCATTTTTTTTATTCAGCAAGTATATTTTTATCTGGGCTGTTATCTTATTAAATTAGGTACAAAAAAACAGGAAGAATTTTTGTAATAAATAAAGTATGAAGGGGTTTACCCCGTGCAACACGTATTTCTATTCATGCGCCAACACTTTCCTAAGGAATGGGTTGGATAGCAGAAAGGCCACAAAGCATACAATACATGCAATCCATACATCGCATCATTCAATGTAAATAAAAACCTTACATTCATGAAAAATGTAGTGAAAATAAATTTTCGGTCCCTAGAGATGAATAAAACCTAACATAGTATCTAGGATAATCGATATCCTGCATCACATATGACATTTCGTTGAAAAAGTATTTAGTCATTAAAAAAATTGCATCACATTGTCATACCACAGTATAATTCAATAGTCTGACGTTCAGACTCATATATTATACTGTGGTCATACCGAAAATATAAAGAACAGATAATAAAAATATATTAACATAAAAGTTAAGTAAATTTCTTACTAATTTAGCACAATTATTGAATCATCTCTTGGACACAACATCTACACGTGATTTGTCAATAACATGGACTAATAAATAATACTTACATACAAGATAGATAACATATCCAATTAAAGTATTCCAAAAAGCCAAGCCTCTAGCTACGAACCATGAAAATTAAATTAAAGTAACTTTTTCTTATCAGAATCATGAAGATCCAGATTCCGCGGGTATTGCATGGTTTAGATAATGTTTTTTTCATCCCGGATATGACAACTGCACTCAACTTTGGTGTCTTAAGTAATAGGTACACCATAGGAATACAGAACTCGATGGGTTAAAGGCAAAGATACCTACTACCTAGGTCTCATCTCAGATACTATAGATCTCATTTACCATGTCTGCTGTAAGAAATTTCTTTTAGAAATAAGAGAGTCTGTACTTGTTCTGTAAATGTTTCTGTGTACAATAAACTGGTCAATACAAGATATGCTGCCTGCCAACCTGTTACAACGTAAAAATTAGTTCTTTGGAAACCATACTTAGAGGTCGTCAACGTTCTGCCAACCCCACAAGAATACTACTGCATCGATGCTTGAATATCTCAATCATGCACCAACCACTGGACGGATCGGGATGAAACTTGGCACACAAACTTTATGTTAGGATCTAGAATGGAAAGCTAGCATTAAATCGGCACTTAGATTAGACTGTCGTTTATTGCGAACGAAGTATTTACGTCTCTCACCTCACGAACTCTGGCTAACCCTATTCCGATATCTGACGGATGTTTTCACAGCGGAGCAAACATCAGTGGTATCGATTATCGAGGGTACAGGTCAGGTCGGGTCCACGGATCTAGATAAAACCGGATAATAGTAATTACTAATTAGCTAATTGGGTGGAAATTTGTGAAGGATACTCCGAATTGGTGCTTGGTTCGTATATCAGGGCCAGTAGGGCCCTGCAGGGGTACTAAACTAGAAATCAAAGCATTCGGACTTTAACAAAATCTTATCTAAAACTATTGCCGTCTCTTCCCATGGTAGATAATTACAGGTGTATGGACTTAAATTAGTCAACGCCTAATTGCCCTCAAAATTGAGCAAAGCTAATAAAATGTATTTTGGTGTGGTGACGATTCTATTGCAGACCCAAATTAACTTAGGTAATTAAGTTTGGTTTTGTCACTTTCTTAAATTTAAATTAAATTGAGACCACAACACAACATCTAATTATAATCCTGTCAAAGTGACGTTACACGCCTAAAATAAGACAGCATGCTAGATTGTGTCTTATTCAAAGCAATATACCTTCGTCACTTCAACAGGATTATAATCAGCAGCTGCTTGGCTGTCTCTATTTTATTCAAATTGGGTCTGCAACAGATGCGGCACCAATTAGCCTGTCATACATGCATTTGAAAATAAATATTATGTAAGGTAAGTGTGAGGGTAGAGTATCTACATCCTAATGACTAGAACCTAGTCCATCCCTTGCTGGCAGAACTCCAGGTAAGTAATAGCTCCAAGAGAGATGTCACTGTAGGACAAGTGTCTCGATTTTTAGGCCCGTATTTATAATCATCTCTCAAGAGTGACAGCAAGTTTAAGTTCGTATCAGAAAATGTCATTTCAGTACAAACTGGCCTGTCAAATCCATTCTTAAGATTGCTCTCAATCTTGAGATCGCTTCATAAATACAGGCCTTAGTTCTCTATTTTTACAAATTGACTATAGTTCTAAATATTTCAACTTCAATTGAAGAAGAGTTAGTTACGTTATTTATTTATTTATTTATTAAAAACGCATCTTTCACTTGCTAAAAGGACAGATGCCCGATTATTGCGGGTACAGATGCCCTTAAGGGCTCCTAAATAAAAACTGAAACTCAAACTGAACTCTTCTGTCGCAGGCGCAGAAGAAGAGAAAGAAGAAAAAGCTGTTTTCTATTAATATGACCCTATGCCCGGGCATTAGGCCTCTATCCCAAAAAGTTGTGGTTTTAAGAACGCAAATTTACTCTAAAACTGTTTACTTTATGAGTACTCAAATGATTAAAGTAACATTGATAGATTAAAGATTGGATTTCTAAAATATTGATGTTTTATTTTTAAAGTACAGACCAATTTCAAAAAGTGTGGCATCAAGTGAGTTACCCTGATTTCATAGCATACTACAATTACTTTGAGTGCAGAACATCACAGAATCCCTACTATTAATAATTGAAATCACGTTATGTATAGATTCCGGCTAGCCACATTGTCGTTCAGATCACGAGTACTATCGTTCCTTAGCACGAGCAAGAATTAATACATAATATAACGATAAAGAAATGCAACTGTTACGATACTCGGAGAAACATGCATTTCCGTAAACATGTTCGCTGCTCTGCTGCTGATCCGGGTCGGTATCAACAGGGCTGCCTTTAGAAGACATTTTTTTTTGCAGATTTTATTTCTTTACGACGTAAAATAAATTCAAATTTAGAAACCGCAAAACATGTATTTGTAACGAAGTTATAATCTGCTGTTTCGAAACTTGAATCTCTGCCACGTTGCAAAGCAAATGCACAATACAGTGGTATCGAAAACGCAACGCTAAAAAACGAACTTTAGTAAGTTTTTTTTTTCCCACGGTATCCTTCAAGCGATTTTGTATTGTATCGAGATGTAATAAGGTTGATTTTCGTACCGCTCAATGGCGAAAGATGCGAACATGCCCATAGACACTGCCTATAAGATATATTTTCATAGCTCAGATCGTATGATACCGAAAATAAACCTCATTACATACCGATACAACACAAAACCGCTTGAAAGGTACCGTGGGAAAAGATGTCGAGCTATGAGCGATATCTTACAGTATCTTCTGTGTCTGTGATAGATTGTAAGGCGCCACACTCGCACGTGTCGTCCTCAGTGAAGCCCCACCTCTTCCTGAGTTTATTTTATTTGTATTTTATTTTATTAGACTAACACAACAGTTTACAATCAATTAATTTTACAAACAGACAGTATTATGTATATTTTATTTATTATTTTTTTATTAGAAAACACAAAACATACCTAGAAAAAGCGAAAGTGGCTACAAAAACTCCCTGAGGGTTTATGGGTAACCACTACTCGTCACAATCAAAATATGTAAATTATATTATAATTATGGAAATAATAATTAACTTATAAAATTTGAACAATATACTAAAATTAAATTAAATACCCTTAAGAAAACCTACAAAATAACAATACATAGTTGTTTCTTTTTAAAATCACCCTCTAAACATGTCCGACGTGAAAGCCTACGTGTCTTTATGTGAGGTAGTTGACGCTCTGTCTGCACCGTAAGGGGTACAGGTATAGTCTCACTAGTATGAACGTACAGCTTGGTTAAGCGAATAGACAATATGTGTGAAAATAACAATATACTTAAACATAATTTTATAAAAATAAATAAAAGTAACATTAAAGTATCATGCAACATGCGAAATAGCTTCAAGTGAGGTTGAGGGTTTTTAAAACAGCGTATTTAAAAATAGTTTGTTTTGAAATAAAAATATCAATTTATTTTTTATTTTTACAAAGATCATTGTACATACAAGGGACACATTCTAGTAAGCGGATTATATAATAGGAAGTATTAATATTCATATTTATTTGAATGAAATATACAGTTAAAATAACAACATAAGAACAAATTGAAAACTAAATTAAACAGTATTTACAATAATTTAGGGATGGGTCACTCAAACAACCCGCCCCGTGTCGCCCCCGACACAAAGGTGCTCATCACACTCGCCGATCGACAGCCTTTGAGTCAGAAACGACCCGGAGCGGGGGTCTTGACCATTCTCCCTGAGTCGGCGGCCTAGTTCAGCAATGAACTTCCTAGCATCCTTGCCCCAGCATCCGGTGGTTTCCACTGCTAACGGTACAAAACAGTAGGTAATTGGTGGCTAGTGCGGCATACTTTTCGCGTTACTATTATTTTTGTTTTACATTTAACAGTTCAATTGAATTCTTTACACCTGCCGACACCTGACCGAAGTCTGTTTAACGCCTTCCAAATAGGCCAGGAAAGATTGGGTCCTAGCGGCAGCTGCTCTTGACTTGTTGAGGGCGAATTTTTCAGACCATAGCTTTTCTCTGGCCTTAGATGGGTCCACGTTAAGAGGCTCGGTGTAACGTGTAAATCTGCGACGACTCTTAAGACGTGGAGGTGGAGGTTTATTTAATTTATGCCCATGATGCGTATGTATATTATTTAAGTACTTTTCAGGACTTGACACTCTTGAGCTGTACTATGTAAATGTACCTAAATCAGCAGTTTATTTTCAACCCTGCTTATCAGTCTAGACTAGACACTGGTACAAAGTCAAGTCGCATGATCATGAGAATGTAGACTTTGACAGACACGTTTGAGACCACTGACTGGCCTTGAACGCTGAATCCGTCTTAATTTGGGGCAGCAGAGATAAACCGTAACGAAGATATTCGTCGTAACTAATTCAAAATTCAAAAGTCTTTATTTGTTTGGAATATAGGTTGACAATTTGATCTTAAATATAAAATTTACCGCTATATCCGACCTAATTTTAGGTATACAAATTAAGTCCATACCTGTCGTTTTCTATCATGCATGAGTGAAAAGAAAAGAATGGTGATATTTTTTGTCAAAATTTAGTTAGGTCGTGCCCTAAAAGGATCGATAACATTTGATTTATAAGTATAATTTTTTTGTGTAGTAAGTACCCCTTCATATACTCATTCTTATCGACTTTCTTTCGATTTATCTATTTTTATCGTGCCACTGGTAAGCAGGTTATCGAATGAAATGGCCAAACATTAATTTCACGTAAACAATTTTGGTGATAAGGAAGAGTTTTTTTATGTAACTTGGATACTTTGGACATGAACTCATTGCTTGTTCAAGGTTACTTAATTATTGCAGGTACTTAAGAACACGATTGAATTGAACAAAATGTCAACTTAAATTATTGTCGTCCTTTTCTGTTCTCTCTTAATAGAAAATGACAGGAATGGACTTCCTCTTCTGTCGCGTGGGTATCGAGTCGATCGACCCGATGAACCGCCTTATAGCACAGTTATTAAGTAGGTATTTGACATGGTTTGTGTAACGACCCCTATCAAAGACAGCGACCGGGACCGATATGAACTTATAATAGGTAAGTAGTAGGGATGGGCTGAATATTCGTTTTATGTTCGGTATTCGGCAAGTTTACCGAATATTCGTATTCGGCCGAATATTCGGTAGGAACACCGAATATTCGGTAATGTGGTTTCTAGCATTATTCACCATATTTTGAAAAAAAAAAATAATAACAATTATTTTTACGTAATTATTTTTTTAAGTTATTTGATTACTTATAGCATCTGTATAGGATCAATTATAACATGAAATCTTGATTATGTCTTGTATAGTGAAAAATTAATAGTAGGTAAATAACGTGTATAAATCAAAATCAACATTGATTTGACAAAATTTGTAATAATATAGCAGAGGGAGAGTTTACCTGCCAATAACTGTGCTTAGCGTAAAATTGGCTACTTTCCAACTAGTCAAATCAGCAACTTTTTATGAAATGTCAAAAACGCTTTTTTGTATGAAAATAGTAAATTATGACGTCACATTTTAGTAAATATTGACTAATCAAATCAATAACTTATATACTTTTAACTCGATTATTAAAATCTAAATGTGCATTTTTTTTTTAATGATGAATGAAATCCACAATATTTTTAGCCATTAGTTTTAAGTATAAACGTTTTGAATTTTTTAAGCTACCCAGTCAAGTACCCAATTGTACAAACCTGATTTCTGAACCGAATATTCGTATTCGGTGACCTTTTAACCGAACATTCGGCCGAATATTCGTATTCGGTGAAATCCATGTTCGGCCCATCACTAGTAAGTAGTGCCATCCGCAATGCAGAATTGCCCTCAACCTGTCTGTACAGCAATGCATAATCCTAACTGAAATGGCTACATAATATTCAAACTGACGCTGTAATAAGGAAACACGCTTGTAAGTTTATAAAATATTGAAAATACTCTTATTAAAAAAAAAAAATACAGATTGCTATTCACGTTTAGAATAATGTGAGCAATTAATAATTATCAAATTCTTCGTTAATCGTGATTAGGATCCTAGCGCTATCAATGCTAAGCTTAGGCGACGTCGTAATGCATGGTTTAGCTAGTTTCATGCCAACATTCTTATACAGGTCTAGCTGTGCCCGCGACTTTATACGCCCTGTTAGTATGGAAAACACGCAGAGTCGAACATACTGAAAGAAAACGCGCGTAGGAGCGGGATCTGCTAGCCCGCGCGCGGAATCGTATTTTCCATACAAACTGGGGTTCTTATAAATTTCCTGCCTATATCCTAAGTCAGGTAGCGTGATTATTTGTGTCCTACGTCTGTGTCGATAAAAAACTCAGGTAAATAAAAAAAACACTTAGTTCAATAAAAAAAGCTTCCTTTAAAATCGGTTAAAAAATTTCAAATCGGTTAAAAGCCAATAAAAATTAAAGACACAGAGATAAAAATAAATACGCTTATGAGATATAACAAACTGGCAAATAATACCTCCCCTAATCCCCTTGAACTTAGGTGAAAAGCCCTATACGCAGCTAAGCCCTATAGGCTATTTTCCTACTAGTCAAATCAGCAACTTTTTATGAAATGTCAAAACTGTGAGTTGTATGAAATTGTAATTTGTATGAAAATTGTGAGTTATGACGTCACTGGCTTGTAAATATTGACTAATCAAATCAATAACTTCTATATTTTTAACTCGATTATTAAATCTAAATGTGCATATTTTTTTAAATGGTGAATGAGATCCACAATATTTTAGCCATCAGTTTTAAGTATAAACGTTTTGAATTTTTTTAGCCACCCAGTCAACATGCCTCAGAGGTGAAAAACCCTATACTTGTAATTGTGTATACGTACGTACAGGTAAAAAGACTTTGTATTGTCAAAAGACAAAGTAGCTCTACTCTTTTGACTACCCAGACGGGAATGGGGCTCTTAGTTTTATATTTTTTTCTTATTTTGTTTTTATTTAATCAGCTTAAACACGTTCAGACTAGGTGGACCACCGGTGGTGCATGGCCTACTCTCCAGTAGCATGTACCACTGATCTGAGAACTCGCTGGGCATTTTACTCATCTGTGGGGTGCACCACCCACACCACCACTGGCCACACTACACTACAATTTTAATGTGTCAAAACATTCCGTCCGACGTGATGACATATAAGTTGCTTGGTTGGCACCATGTTGGCACAAAACGAGTTATAAGCAAAAAACTACTGACACTAAAGGAATAAAACTTACTCTCATGCTATTCTCTCAATAATGTTCCCTATCAATTTTTCCACTTACCTTCTTGGTGTGATCTTTGTCCGCTGGCGAGGCAGCCGTAGACTGACCCCGGCACCCTGCGATACCCTATCTCCGCTCCGTTCACAACAACACGCGCCCTTATCGGCGCCGGCGCACAAACACGATACTTTCACACTGAGGATTTTCATTTTGTGGTTTAATATAATAAAACGCAGAGCCTCGAACACCGTTGCAAAGTAGCTTGCCTGTTGGTATACTACAGAATACATTTCGGAGAATGTGTAACGTTGCTTCGTGACCTGCTACCCCCCTCCCCATTTCATCCACGAGACGCCGGTTGAGATTCCATCCTTATGTTGTAGCCATTCCAAGTTTTCGCACAAAACGCTACGCTTCAACATTTTTAATGCGGGCGGCTGGAACTCCCCCACAAGTCCGGCTGAAGGATCCCAAATAGAGCGGTAGGGTCAGCGAGGGGCATTCTGTCTCATGACCCAGCCTCCCACCGAAGTCCTTCGCCAAGCTATTGTTTCGCTCGGTATGTGGAATGAAATGCTAGTACAAGACTTGTGACTGAGCTCTCTCCTTCTTTGACTTTCTCTAGCCTAGACCAAAGCCAACTATTTTAAAACAACGCATTTTTATTGTAAGTATAAGCATACTTACTGTTCTGTGTGGATTTTTCCCATAGTCTACTTACGGCTCCAAAAGGGACTAGGTACTATTCCAGCGCTACTCTACACAGTACCTACGTAGGTACTTTATATACCTATTGATTGCGGTATGAGGTAGAGTTTGAATATTTTCTACTGAGAACTTTGCGTAGGTACGTCAAAACAGGATAATCTACCTACAATATAGCTAAGTACAATCTACATCTAGGAATAACAGGGAACACTAGATCAACTGGTTCAGCAAGTTAAAAAAACACAGCTTGCCTGACTGGCGGCGCATCATAAAAAAAAGTATACAGGGCGTAAAAAAAAGTACTGCGTTCCTTTAAACCACATGTTCTGCTAATGATACCAAATATTTTCCCAAACCACAAACATTTTAACCTGAAAAATAAATTGCCTTCTCAATACAAAGATGCTCTCCTCATCTGCAATTTTGTATACTAAGGCAAATTAAAAAAAAAAATGTTTTATTTTTGGGAAAGTTGTTTGTTATCTTGAGTAGAACACGTGGTTTGAAGGAACGCAGTACTTTTTTTTTCCCCTTCGGCCGTTTAGGAAACCGGAGTTTGGAAACCAGTTTCCTAACAGGCTTTCTTTATCCCCGTACATAACTGGTTTCCTTCACCCTGTATAGAGTAAAAATAGATTACAGATGGTATCCAGCATACCTAGCAATCAGAAATGGTAATGGTAGAAATGGATGGCCTTATAGTTGGCGGTACTAATAAGCCGCAGTTTTTGCGGAATACCAGTTTTTGTTCGCATGACTGACCTTTCCATGGCGAAAATATTTTGCAAAAAGCTCTAGTAGTAGGTACATGGTTGAAGTACATGGTTGTGAATGTAAAATGTGAAGGAGTCTGATATTTAAGGACTTTCTTAGCAAATAGCAACTGTTGAAGATTTTCCGAATAAAATAAAAATATTTCAGCCGAGCGAGTTCTTTGTAAAGTGATATCAAAATAACTTCAGGCAACTACATCTTTTGAAAATGTTTTTAGGGTTTTGTAGTCAACCAGAACCCTTATAGTTTCGCCATGTCTGTCTGTCTGTCCGTCTGTATGCCGCGCCCCTGTGAAAACCTCAGTTTTTCACCTATTACCATGAAATTTGATATCAAGATAGATTATAATGACGTATAAATCTAGAAATGTAAAAATATTATTCAAAAATATAATTTGTGGACCTCCACCCATACAAGTGAAAGGGTTTTTTTTTTTTGTAGTTTTTTGAGTGGGGTATCGCTAGACAGGTCTTTTAAAATAAAATGGACGTTTCTTTGAAAAAAAGTCTCTAAAAAATTTCTGTCTCGAGATATTTGCATTAAAAGTTTGTTCCAGTCATATCTTCGAAACTATAAATGCAAAAATTATGAAAAAAATATGGAATACTTATAGCTCGTTAGTTGTAGTAGTTTTGAAAACTATAACGAAAAGTTTAGCATTAATTAGTTTGCGAAATATTTAGGAAAAACCGTTTCAACAAAGCTACTTAATCTGTAAAGGTAAAATGATCCTTATATAGCTTTTGTATGAGCTTGAAATCAAATGAAGATAATTAGTATGTTGTTATAAGTAAACATATAAGAATACGGAACCCTACATATGGATGGGCGTGTCCGACACTCTCTTGGCCAATTTTTGCATTTATTATTTATGGGAGAATTTTTAGTTAATATCGCGAAAGCAGTCCGCAAATAAAAAAATCTGAAGCTGAACAAAGCAATGCTCTGAATGAATATGGGTTAGTAATATGTTTACGCTCTTATTTTAAGCGAACAAGGAGGGGCAGAGGCCTATGCCCGGGTGCTCTTCCTCTACTCCTTCTCCTTTCCACGTGCCCAACTAGTATAAGCTTCTCTAGATTTTCCGGCTCCCGTCGGGCGACGTGACCGAAGAAAGATAGGGACCTTTTGAGACATATTGTTGACAGGCGTGTTTCTATTTTGAGCTCCTGAAGAATAGAGACGTTAGTGCGACGCGCAGTCCAGGGGATATCTAACATTTTACGCCAACACCACATCTCGAACGCATCTATTCTTGATCTTAATCGAGCTTTTAGTGTCCATGTTTCAGATGCATACAGGAAAGTGGAAAAAACCAAAGTACGCATAAGTTTTACTTTAGTGCTGCGGTAGATGTTACGGTAACGAAAACGTAGAGTTAAAAATCTTGAAATAAAAAAGACACCAACATCGTTTGCATCATCACATTGGAAAAACAAAGCGTCAAGAATAAAAATCGTTTTCCTAGATCTGAAATTTTTACTTAGTTGTCGTTCACCAAATTTGTAGGTACCTACTTCGTATCTTTCAGCATGCAGCATTAGTATTGTACTAACCTACCCGATATTAAATTCGGAAGTTTGCTCGAGATGAGAAAATTATTAAGTTAATATAAGTACATATACCTACATGAAAAATGTTATGTTACCTACAGTTACACACAGCCCCCAGTAAGTGTTTAATTGACGTTTGGACAGATAAGACGAAAAAATCACGAGACCAAAACTAAACCCATTAATTAATACATATAGGACCAACTGATAAACCTAAAACAAAGCCTAGCGGTACAACTACCTATTCGGTCGCAGAGTACAATATATTGTGTTGCAACAGATACGGTTCTACGATGGAAGAAATTGCTACTTGACTTTTACGCCATCATGAGAAAACGCTACGCCTCTCTTGCGGCCCGACTCCGCTCCAGCGCCAACAGTCTCCTGAGGGTGTTTGTGAATCGCTGGGACTCCTCAATGTCACTACGTCATGACGAAATATACCAGGTGTAAGGGACAGCGTACGCAAACTGATAGGGGTTGCATCACAGGGAATTTTTCCCAGGAAATGAAAAAAAAAAATGCTTTTTCATACAAAGTGACCGTCTCGATCCGACAATTTGTATGGAAAAGCAAATTTTTTTTTTCATTTCCTGAAAAAAAAATCCTGGTGATAGTTCTTCAGTTTCGTTGACTGAGCAACCCCGTATAGGCTAAGAAATAATGAATAATTTTATTAATTTGAATGTGTTTTATTAATTTAATGTCAATTATTTTAATTTTAATTTTTAATTTATTTTATTTTATTTTTAATTTTTTTTAATTGTACGATTGTAAACTATAATTATTATTAGAGTCTGTTCGAAAAGAGAACAGGGATGGAATTTGAGGGCGCGCATTTGTATTCAATTAACTGTCGCTTGGTCGTGTGAGGATTATGCCCAAGTCTTTAACAGTAACCTTCTACATTAAATTTTGGAGGTTTTAGGTCAAAGACCGAGGCATAAACGCCACGCAACCAGCCGTGGGATAGTTAATACAAATGTGCGCCCTCCGATTCTATGCCTGTTCTCTTTTCGAACAGACTCTACTAACATTAATTTTAAAGATCATTTTATTTTATTTATTTTTATTTTGCTTAACAATTCTATGGACTTGTGTCTGAAATAAATGATTTGAAATTATTTGAATTTAGCAGTATGGCCGCCCATATTCCATGTGTAGGTTGTTTTTTTGGTGCTATTAATATTTTTTGTAGGTATTGTATTGTATGATTGTTATAGGTAGGTTAGGTACCCTACTGTACCTACCTAGGTACTGATAAGTTAAAGACACCAAATTACTTTGGTATTTGTTCATCTTAACTAGGTAAGTGTGGTGTGGTGTTGATCTTTGTCTGTGATCTTTGTACTAGATTCATTATAAAAAATTAAGTAGCTATGTCCTTAGGAGACATTCGTAATCCTAATCACTGTCACGTGTGAGAACATATGAACTTGATTATGCACCTACATTTTATAATCGTATGTGACTTAAAACTGGGTCTCTAACCTCTACACTTAGAACAAGGAAAATGCACTAAAGAAATACCTAAACATAGGTACCTACCTTACCTACTTACAGTGATCCATAATCATAACTGTGAAAGAAAGGAAAAAGTTTCCTACAAAACCAGACTATTATTTACCTACCTAGTTGATTTAACATTTATGTATAACAAACGTATTATACAGTGTTCATTGACCGAAAATATTAACAACAATAATAAGTTGAGTATTTTTAGCAATATAATGTTTACAAGTAATTATAAATATAATTTATCATTATCATACGGGAAACATAAATAAAAGATGGACATTGATCGACCATGATTATATTTCCTTTATCTTACATGTACCTATAGTATAATAATAAGCTTACAATAATATTTGGTACGCACATAATATCTACTTAGTAGTTACAATCTTGCCGTCCCCTTTTTTATTCTTGGGAACACGCAGGGAGCGCGTCAAAAACACGATTCAAGAGAGCACTCACTCACGCACTATTCAGGTACTGAGTGTCTTAAATAAATAGATCCTATTCCACTGAAGACTGCCGCTCAAAGAGGCACATTCGGTGGCGTCTTGCAGGGTTCCGGCGGAGGTATCCTTCTTTCATCATTACCCCGGGATTGGTAGTACGCGCAGTACGGCAGCGGGTCCCAGTAGGCGAACAAAGCCTCGCGGGTGTCAAGGACCGTGTCCAACAACTTCCCAACTGTATGTCCACACTTCGTCGGCCCTTGGCATAAATATGGCAAAGACACGCCAACTCTAGCTCCGATCGGTATCAGTTTGCTGGTGTGTCCATTCGTCCTCTCTTCACGAACTAATCTAAAAGAGACGTGACCAGTCATAGCCTTGTGCGGCGTCAATCGAGAGACGAATCTCTGCACCCAAGCATCGGCTTCGTCATCCTTTAATGGAACTAAACCCTTCCTCACACTGTCTACACGGCATGTCACGTTGTTTACCGCGCGAGATTCCTTCAAAGTCGTGCAGGTCACTAGTTTATCGCCCTTTGGCTCCCTGATAATAACCCACGGCTTCTCCGTGTTGATCTCTCTCGGAAACCTGAAGTTTGCTCTTTCTTCTGGCAAACTGAAACGCAGGCGGTCTCTGGCTCCACGAGCTCCTGCACTCACTATAAAGTGTTTGCCTTCTTTCGCTGCTCCGCTTTCATACCAGTGGCGAATGTCTTCTTCACTGCATACAACCCAAAACTGAGGCGTTGTCAGTCCGGCAGCTCTGCAGACTCTCATCAGCTCTAGCGGATCGTCTAGAGTGACGACGTCGCGTGCACAAGGCACGAAGCACTGGCACCCGATCACTTCAAGGTACGGTTTCGCGAGGGCATCGTAGTACGCCGGGGTCGTAGAACTCACTGGCACGTAGAATACTGCAGCCTCCCTCTCGACTATCTCTCGCAGCGAGCGCGCGTAGGCGAGCGGATCCGCCGGGTTTGCTCGCGGAATCGTGTAGAACTTATTCACAGCCGCCGAGTACTTCAACAAGGAGAATTGACCCTCCGTTTCGAATGCAACAACCCTTGCACCCGCTGAGTGGAAATTTCTCGCCAAATGTAGAGCCTGAATCGAGCTTCCTCCGCTGATTAATACAGTCCGGGGCTTGTAGGTGTTCTGGAAGCTAATTGCACGTCCGAGCCACTTTATAAATCCAATCGGGCACTGAACACACTTCCAAAATATAAACAGTGAGGCGGCGATCCACAATGTTGGTAGGACGACTAAGATCTGTTTCCAGGCGGGGTGAGATATGAAGCTGAAGAAGAAGAAGAACGGGCGGAGGACTAGTCTCGGTCCCCACGTGAGGATCCTGATGATGCGGGGCAGCGGCGGCGGGCGTTCGGGTGAGACTGCGCGTTCTTCAGGTATCAGGGAGAAAGTGGAGGAGAAGGACCGCCGAAGGGCTGTGAAGGGCGGCGGGTTGTGCGAGCATCTTTTGACTCGTGGTGAGAAGACGAGCTCTGTGTTTGAGCGCGCGAGGCGCGAATACTCGGGCGCGCAAGCCGGCATGACGGACAAGACTGGCGCGCGCGCACAACTCCGCCGCATATAAACTGCCTCGTTATCGCTATACACAGGCGCCCGCGGCGCCGCCAACGCTCCCGGCTTGGTGTACGGCCTCATCTTTGCACCCAATTAAGTTAGAAAAGAAACATTATCGGGATTAGCGACTTGGAAATCAATTTGTAAATATTTAGTAGCTGTTCTTATCTATCAGTAACGCATAAAGATTCCACGAATTAACATTCGTAAGCAAACGATCGAAGTCATGAAGACCTATTAATATGAAATTAAATTTGAAATAAACTATTTAGTAGACCTACCTGTACGATGTCCAACTAAAATCACCAACTTGATACTCATGACAATATTTAATGAAATTCCCAACAATAACAACTCTCTACATTTTCTACATAGGTGAATAACAATTTTATATTAAATAAATGTATTATAAATCTGATTCTACCATTATGATAGATAAAGACTAGTAATATTAAATGATATCACAAACAAATAGAGGGCTACACAACTCTAATATTACAAACTAGAAAAATAAATAACATTTACACATAAAAGCCTACATGAGGATTTCAATATTTAATTGACAATAATAAAACTACTATCTTTTAAATGCTGAAAACTAGCAGATTCATTACATAACGAAGAAAAATGTACATAGGTTGAAAATTATTTACATTTAGTAAATGCTAGTACTAGTTACAAATCTCCAAGTAAAATTGTTCCATTTTGGCAGTTCATAGAATTGATTAGGTATACAGGATGTAAAAAAAAAGTACTGAGTCTATTAAACTATGTTTTAATAATGATAACAAACAACTTTCACAAAACAGATTTTTATTGAAGCATGAAATAAAATTTTGTCTTGTCCACACAAAATTGCAGATGTGGAGAGCATCTTTGTATGGAAAAGGCAAAAAAAGAGCTAAAATTTTTGTGCTTTGGGAAAGTTTTTTGTTATCATTGGTAGAGTAGAACATGTGGTTTAGGAACACAGACTTACTTTTTTACACCCTGTATACTGGCTTATTAGTGAGTGATTTAAATCAAAGTGCAATTAATGAGTGGTATAACTAACATAATTAAGTGCATATTCTATTAGAATCCGTGGAAGACACAACACTGTGATAAGAATTGAGAATCAACAAGTTAAATAACTAAGATTATCAGATTTAGTTATGTTTAACCTATCAATATACATCAACATAAATGCTATATTAAACAAGTTAACAAACAAAGCATACTATCAATTTATAAGCAATTGATTCATTGAAACATTATTATTTACAACTTAAATAAACATTTATTTAAAAATTACTTTTATAAGTGTCCTCAATTCTACAATCTTTATAAAACTTCAAGCAAATTAGCCTAAGATTACCTAGGCTCTAGTATAAATACAGATATAAAATAGCTCTAGCCACAAATGTCTGAAGAAAACTGAGTAGCCACTGTCACAAATGGAAACAAGTTGGTTTCCTTCAAATCAATGGAACCATTCTTACACACTATGTGTAGTTCATGTTGGGGTTCCTTCTCAAACCTAAACCTCATGGGATGAGTGTCATCCATGAATCTTCCCAACTTCATAATCTTATCATCAACTGTGATATTCTCTGCTATCAAATTAGTAGCAGGAAGATTCTTTAATATATCTGGGATTAACAACTCCACTTTCCCTTTTTCATGAATGAATATACTGCATTTATCTGTGAGTTGAGATGCCATTAGGTAAACATCTCCACTCTTTAGAGAAGCCTTAAGATTGCCAGCAAAACTTGTAATATGTAGGTTGCCCTGCTGAATAACATCTATGTTAACAGATCTGTGTAGATGGTCTAGGTTTATGTTGCCCATCAGTGTGGTAAAATATGACTTGTCAGCGTAACAAGACTTCACCTCAATAGGGCCAGCATGTGTTGTTACTGTGAAGTTATTTGCCATGATATTATTGCACCTTATACCAGAAGAGGATCCTGTCTTAAGTTCAATGTTACTTGCAATTAATCTACCTTTACTTTCCACCTCTCCTTCCTGACTCTCAACTTTTATATGCTTGGCCTTCAAATCTCGCACTTCCACTTTGCCTTTATTGGTTTTTAAAATGATTTCTTCACTTTCTAACTTGCTTACTTGCACTGAAGCATTATCAGTAGTTGTGACTTGGACTTTCAGTTGATACGGCACTTGTATCACGCACACGTCGCTTCTGTCCGAGTTAGTGTTGTTGTTGAGCAGCTCGAGACGTTTGTTTGTCTGTTTCACCTGGAAATCGCTGGTATCCTTACCTCGACTGTACAATGTCATAGTTAGTTTGTCATGAGCTTTAATGTCGTTGACATCAATCGGCTGGATCTTCACATGTATCGGACTCTCTATAAAAATGCTCGTGTTGTTCTCGATAGTCTTCTCCACGGTCCGTACCACGTTCAAGTTCTTCAAATCGTGCAGGTTGCTGAAGTGGACGAAGGTTAACCTCAAAATATTGAAGCACTTTGGTGCAAACCGCGTCTTGCCTATGGAAAACATTTTGATGTATTTTATTCACAACATTGATAAAACATATAACTAGATTATAATTTAATTATTTTTAATTCATTCTGTCGCATTTTATTTTTGTCTAATTTGACAGACAGAGACACAACACCTGACTTTGACAAGACAATTACATTTTTTTATGTAATTTATTTTATTTGGATACACAATCACAGATTACATGAGCGCGGCGGCGGGCGCGGGCGCACTCGAATTTTTCGCAATATTTTATGTATCCGAATAGAAGTGCACGTTCGTTTCATTTTTATTTTATTATGGCTTGGCATGAGGCTTGGCAACACAGACTTCTTGGCAACAAGACCATCAGCCTAAAAGAAAACGAAAAAAACTTGAATAGATAAACTTTCGTAGACAGAGACTTTATACTAAAACCAAAAATTAAAATTAAAAAAGCGCAATCATTTATTTTTTGTTTGTCCAGAACGGAGGCTTTTATTGATTGGTTTGTTTTTTTTGTGTATATTTTTGTGTGCAGGGTTTGTTAAAACTTCCCCAGTTGTATCCATTAATTCATATAAATATAGAGGCTCTATATAGAGGGTGTCGAAGCTGTTTTGAAACAGATGCAAACTGATGGATGTGAAAAACATGTAGCTAACTTCTCGAAAAAGCTAAATGAACGAAGCCCAATAAAAGCTCCTGTCAATGTCACCCAAGCGCCCTCTACATATCTAGGTAATCTTAATCTGTGGGATTTTTGCGCGGGAACCGTAACGAATCACACGTATGGACTGAATTTCTGGCTTTCTAATTTAGTTTTTCGCGGTTATTATTGTGTTAGTGTAGTGGGATTAGCATAATAATGTGCCGGTAGTGAAAGACAATGTGGTGAAAGTAAGAAATAAAGTACAGAAATCCTATATGGTTCGACTCGACACTCCCGCGTAAATCATCAGAGAGCATTAGATGGCGGCCACTCGCCGCGATCTAATGAGTTCTAGGTTAGATTAGGTTAGGTTGGGGTTTTGCGCGGGGGGCATGAAAAATCTGACGGACTTTGTTCCTCGCTCTTCTAAATTAGTTCCTTGCAGTGTTTGTTGTATTTAATGTGGTGGATTTAACATAATGATCTGCTGACGAGGAACAATATGGCGGGAGTAAGAAGCAAAGGAAGGCGCTACCGTACGATTCGGATTGTTATCTCCGCGCAAAAGTCTATAGAGCATTGGAATGTGAATCACTGGCGCATTCCAATGACTTTTAGGTTAGCGTAGGTTAGACTAGGTATAAGAATACAAAAGAAAATACACTCTGAAGACTAGGCTGCATGGGCTCACGCTCTTCGCCTTCCCAAATGGGAAAATTGTAAAAAAAAAAAAAAAAAACAAATGTCACTGCAAATGTTTGTTGCACTTTTCGTTTCAATAAAATTGCATTTTTTCCAACACTACCTACCTATGTGTTTTAAGTGTTTTACACTAAAATATCTTAAGAATCAATTCTACCTCGTTACAGAATCTGCAAGCCAGCAAAATGAATGCGGACTTGAAAAAGGCCTTTGCGCGCATCAAGCCCGTTTGCGACATGGTGATGGTGTGCCCTACGCCGGATAAAATCGCGAACTTCATCGCTAAGGTCGGGGAGATGAAGCCGGAAGCTGTACAGGAGCTACAGCAGTATATACTATTCCCATTTATCACCCATGTGAAGTCTGCAGAGATCGAGTAAGTTTTTTCTATGTATACCTACTTATCATTAGTTTTACTAATTTTGTTTTTGAACAGTTAAATTATACATCATTAGGTATTTAAATAAAGAATGTTAGGATCAATCTACAGAGAATTCAAGCACCACCAGTTTGCCATATTTTATATTACCATAAAAACACAAGCAATTTCTTTTCACTCATTTTACTTATTGCTCATTTCGATGGATCTTCAGTTGACCCAAGACCAAGGCTAAGGCTCGTGTTAGCAAGTCAAAACGCCGGGATATAAGGTAATTCCTGTGATTTACCATGACCCGGTTAAATAAGTTAAATTTGATAAAACAATGTTTTTTATAGTTACATTACCATATTATACGGGTGTAAGGGACAGCGTCCCGCAAACTTATAGGGGTTGCTCAGTCAACGAAACTGAACAACTACCACCAGGAATTTTTTTCAGAAAACAAATAAAAAAATTGCTTTTTCATACAAAATGAGCACATCGATCAGACAATTTAATATGGAAAAACAATTTTTTTTTTCATTTTCTGAAAAAAGTCCTGGTGATATGTGTTCAGTATCGTTGACTGAGCAACCCCTATCAGTTTGCGTGACGCTGTCCCTTACACCTATATTGAATTTACATTCTAGTATGGGTCTATGCATTATTTGCATGCATTGTGATACCTACCTCAATGCAGAAATTTATGTTGTGTGTAGCTGCTTTTATACTTATTTTTTTTTATGTTAATTAAAATATATTAAAGATAATTGACAACAGAAGAGGAATGATGCTGGGACAGACTTACTACTAAAAACAAAAATAAATATGAATTATCACTAAATGTTATAAATAGGATAAGTCGTTCAGTGCGTCTCCATCAGACATGGTACCCAGAAGGCTAGCAGCATTCCCTCTTTGTATGGCCAGACTGATAAGTTGGCCTAGGAAGCTGCCAGCTCTACGGTCGCCAGTAGTCTCACGGAGGCGCGCTGAAATTTCGCCTAATAGTTTCTTGGCTGCAGGACCCCAGGGACCCATGGTTTCGAATGCCAAGGGAGAAAATGAGGCTTATTTTTACTTATTCTTCATTTTTCATTCAGTATCGTTAAAAAATATCACTTGTGTAGGAAGTCTGCTGTAAGAAATCCATATAGAAATAAGCAGAGCCTGTTGTGTCTTTGTTCTTTATTTCCTGTTTTTTATGATGTTGTTTGTGTGCAATAAATTTTGAATTACATAAATAGATAATTACATAATTTTTTCCATATTCTAGAAAGAAATACGAACTACAAAGTAGAATGGCTGATGCAATGAAGCAAGTCCTAGAGCGAGTGACTGTGAGCAGTTTTGAAATGTGTATGAAGATTGAGACAGCATTGCTTGGTATTGTGTTTGATAATTCTAAGACTGGGATGGGTAAGATTATCATCATGATTAATATGTACTAGCCTAATGTGCCCCATGGAAAAAGAATGGGAGGCCTTTGCCCAGCAGTGGGTAAGAATATAAAGTTATTTGAAATAATATTTAGCTGATTATAGGAAATCACCATGGAAATCTTAACCATTTTTCATTGCACATTATTGGCCAGCAATAACTTTTAATATAGTAATCACAATGCCGTTTCTATTAATTATAATAAATAATGTACAATAATAAAATCTGACTACACTGCTCCTTCAAAAATTAAAAATTCTAATATAAACCTTTTCATATGTTATCTTATCTTACACCAACAGTGGCAGATGTCCCGGAGGAGCTGAAACTCAGTGTGATGCTTTGTCTAACTACCCTCATGATACAATTAGGCCCACTTTGCCGTCTCACCTTTCTCAAGATACAAGTGCCGACCATCGCACAAGCTGTGTTTGTCTCTGTGCATATTGCTAAGCTCGAGAAACTTAGAACATTGAGGTTTGTGAAACTAGACAGAAAGACGAAATCATATAACACACAGAGTTGAATAGACAGCGTACCAGAAATTGATAGGGGTTGCTCAGTCAACGAAACTGAAGAACTTTCACCAGGAAATTCTTTCAGGAAATGATAAAAATATTTGGCTGTGGTCAAGAATTTTCATGGTAAAAGTTGTTCAGTTTCGTTGACTCTTCTTCTTAGCGAGTGGATTTTCGAGTCGAACAACGACCCGATAAACCCTGGTGTCAGAGTTTTCAAACCGCCTAGTAGCACAGCTATAGGCCTCTGACATGGTTTCAGTAACGACCACTATCAAAGATAGCGACTGAGCAACCCCTATCAGCTTCTGATATGCGGTCCCTTACACCTGGTAACTGATACATATGTACATGACTTATAGTTTTAACAACTTGTGAGAGATCTTAGAATCTTATTGGTTTTATTGCTTTTGGCTCTAAATATTTGTTTGATCTTCAGATTCTTCAGTCTTCGTGCTTTATATCTCCTAACAAGTTATCAAAGTATTCAACTTTATAAACTTTGTGCATCATTATTTTAAATAACCGATTTATTTTTAGGTCTTTTATTTAAATTTGTACTGAATATACAAAAATATTTCAGGCTAGCGGCACTAGAATGCCTCGCTGCGCACACCTGCACGCACCCTAAGATCGCGGATCAGTTGTGTAAAACTCAGGAAGGACTAGTAGTGGACACTCTGTCGAACATTCTGCCGGGCGTGCTGGCCGCACTGCAGGATGTGGCCACGGATGTCAACAATCCAGGATATGCTGTCGTTGTGGTATGTACAAACAAACTACAACTAATAGTATAACAGTTGTGTAAAACTCAGGAAGGACTAGTAGTGGACACTCTGTCGAACATTCTGCCGGGCGTGCTGGCCGCACTGCAGGATGTGGCCACGGATGTCAACAATCCAGGATATGCTGTCGTTGTGGTATGTACAAACAAACTACAACTAATAGTATAACAGTTGTGTAAAACTCAGGAAGGACTAGTAGTGGACACTCTGTCGAACATTCTGCCGGGCGTGCTGGCCGCACTGCAGGATGTGGCCACGGATGTCAACAATCCAGGATATGCTGTCGTTGTGGTATGTACAAACAAACTACAACTAATAGTATAACAGTTGTGTAAAACTCAGGAAGGACTAGTAGTGGACACTCTGTCGAACATTCTGCCGGGCGTGCTGGCCGCACTGCAGGATGTGGCCACGGATGTCAACAATCCAGGATATGCTGTCGTTGTGGTATGTACAAATATCGTAGTATACATTTGCTATTCAAAATTCTGATCAGCCATAATGTTTGTATCTGCAATCTGCATTGATGATAATGATAGTGGTCGTTTTATAAACCATGTCAGAGGTCTAACTAGCTGTGCTTTTATGCGGTTTAACAACTCTGACGCCAGGGTTCATCGGATCGATCGACTCGAAATCCACGCGACAAGGAATAATTTGTCCACAGGCGGCCTTAGAGACGACGCATCGCATTCTGTGTACGACTATGCATAACAGGCACATGCCGCACAATCCAAAACTCACGGCATTATTATAAGGTTTTACTATAAATTCCTGAATACAGGGTCTTGATTTAATTGCGTGCTATACCTCAGGGGGTGTCTTAGTAACGATCCGATCCGATAAAGGATCAAATGTTAAAAAAATAAAAATTACATTAGTACCCGTGTGGTGCCGGGTTAGAATAGCATCACCCCATATCTTCCTGCGGTTATAAATCCAGGGAATGGGCAGCAGCGTTCCCTGTGGATGGAAAACTTCTACTGCGCTCACCAACCCGCCTGCCAAGCGTGGTGAGTATGGCATATACCCCCAATTTTGGGGAGGCTTATGTCCAGCAGTAGACTGTTGTTTCTGATGATGATTATGATACAAAATTAACTGATTGAAGTGGCCATTTTGTAAAGGAATAATAATTTTTTTCAGTGTTTTTTTAAACCCTAAGCCATATGTATATGGTACTTAATTAAATTAACATCTTGTATACTCCCATTTGTCCACAGGCAGCATTAGAAACGACGCACCGCATTCTGTGCACTTGCATGCACGACAGACACATGCCGCGCAAACCAGACCTTACGGCGGACGACTTCGCTAAACTCATAGAGAGAGCGCCACACAAAGAAGTAAGCGAGGGTTAGTTAGTGCTCCCTCCTTTTTGCTGTCTGGCTGTGGTTATGGATGTTTAGTTTTACTTAGACATAGTTAAAATTGGTTTGGCGAAAATGTTAACATTATATGCTACACGGCACGTCATATTCATATTTCGTTACACTACACCGAATACTCCTACACTACTTTATTAGGCTAATTTTATTCTAGATACCACCTGCTAACTGCTACCCGCAAACTGATAGGGATATCATAATGAAAATCTTTCGGGAATTTAAAAAAATGGCTTCCACCACACAAATTGCGTGATCAAAGTGCTAATTTTGAATGGAAAAGTAAAAAACCGGCCAAGTGCCCGACTCGCACGAAGGGTTCCATACCATCATTTATAAAAATGGCCACAAAATCATATCTGTTTTCCGACTCGCACTTGGCCAGTTTTTAGTATTTGTTGTTATAGCGGCAACAGAAATACATCATCTGTGAAAATTTCAACTATCTAACTATCACGGTTCATAAGAAACAGCCTCCGAAACATTATCTACAAAAACGAGCAAAAAAAATCGCGTTATTTGTATGGGAGCCCCCCTTAATATTTATTATATGCTGGTTTTTAGTATTTGTTATTATAGCGGCAACAGAAATACATTATCTGCGAAAATTCAGTTCTCTCGCTGTCACAGTTTATGAGATAAAGCCTGGTGACAGACAGACAGACAGCGGAGCCTTAGTAATATAATTCCGGTCAAAGTTTTCCAGTTCCGTTAATTGAGCAACCCCTATCATTTTGCGGGAAGCTGTCCCTTACATCCAATATTAACAGTTAGCTTGAAAATATAGCCCATTGCTTAAATTATTTGTTCTATATAAGGTCACATTTAGATCCACTGGCATCAAATCACAGTAATACCTCAAAATTGCAGAAAAGAAAACGAAGCTCCTTCCCAAACGATCGCTGGAGTGGTACAAAATGGCCGGCGAGAAGATCACCGTAGTGACTCGTAGTCTCGCCACTTTGGTTACACATGAACACCCCGATGTGAGGAAAGAATTAGCCGTACTCTGCTATAGGATACTGGCAGAGTGTCACACGTAAGTGATACATAGATTTAGCGGACCGGCAGACGTTTGCCCAGAAAAGTGCCACTAAATAAACCCCTTCTGTCCCTCGAAAAACGGCGCCACATTAATCGCTCCCACCGATCGATTCCCCCCATCCGTCCCTCCATTACCTCCGTCACTCCTTTCCTCCGTCCCTCCCTTACCTTCGTCCCTCCTTTACCTCCGTCTTCCTTATCGCTGTCCATCCCTTACCTCCATCCCTCCATTACCTTTGTCCCTCCTTTACCTCCGTTCCAACTTTACCTCCGTCCCTCCTTTACCTCCGTCCCTCCCTTACCTCCGTGCCTCCTTTACTACCGTCCCTTCCATACCGCCGTCCCTCCCTCGATTCCGTCCCTCCATTACCTCCGACCCTCCTTTATAAACTAATACTTATATTATTTTTTTATTGAACATTCTCTGTAACGTTGTAGGTCCATGGCCCCATCTGTACCAATAGCACTGGACGTCCTCATCACATTATCTAAGGACGACTTTCCCCTCATAGCGGGGCATTGCACCTACGGCCTCAAGCAGTATATGAAATGTCATACGGAAAGGCACAAAATGGTGGATGGACTTGTTGATAATTTCTTCAACATATTGACGAGTTTGCCGCGGATATTAAATAATATTGGTGAGTTTTCTTTTTACCATTTGGGAATGTTACAAAAATCAAATCAAATGTAAACTTTGAAAATTTGTTGTATATTATATAGGTACGTTTAAAAAATGTGCTCTTAAAATTTTTTTTTTATGCAAACAATTTGCTTATTGTAATTTTTACTATTTTTAATTTCAAAATAGTAGTAAATATTGCGCTTCCACTTTGTATTGCGTTAACTTCGCACGAAGTTCCGGAATTTCCTGTGCAAAAGAGATGATGTTCTACCAAGCCAAAGATTATCTTCATAATGATCTATAGCAATTTTAAGGAGGAATACTTTATTTCTGAAAATATGAAAAAAAAAAAAAAATTAGACGGGTGGGATTTGATTTATATCATTTGAACCCAATTATCTTGATAATGATCTATAGCAATTTTAAGGAGGAATACTTTATTTCTGAAAATATGATAATAAAAAAAGCTAAAAGTTAGACTTGGGTGGGATTTGATTCATATCATTTGAACCCACTATCTTCGGCGTGCTGATGAGAACTCTATATACTTATTATTTATTTCGTACAGATTCCACTCGAAAACTGTCAACCCTGAATCTCCTCCACGGCTACATATCAATCCTGTGCGATGGTTCGCGCCCGCAGAAGTTGACAACAGCGATCAGTCAGCACCGACATATGACACTTTGCTGTGACGCACTTTTAGCTGCTGCTGCGATAATGCCGGTCACGTCTCTAGCACAACATGCCACTAGAGGTAACTACTATAACATGCCACTAGAGGTAACTACTATAACATGCCACTAGAGGTAACTACTCTAACATGCCACTAGAGGTAACTACTATAACATGCCACTAGAGGTAACTACTCTAACATGCCACTAGAGGTAACTACTCTAACATGCCATTAGAGGTAACTTCTATAACATGCCACTAGAGGCAACTACTATAATATGTATGTCACTAGAGTTAACTGCTCTAACATGTCACTAGATGAAACTACTATAACATGCTACTTGAGGTAACTACTATAACATGTCACTAGAGGTAACTATACTTACTTCCATGCTGGACTGAGAGAGATAGAAAAACATAGAATGTGCCAGCTGCATCTCCTCCCGGGCATGCTGTAAAAATCAGTTAAGAGATCCGAGGGTTTCATTATTGTAAATTAGGCGATGGGCTGACAACCTGTCACTATTAGCAATATACAGATCTATCTCGAATAACCCCCAGACCTTTGTTTAGGTCGTTTACGCTCTGCCTACCCCATTAGGGATAAAGGCGTGAGTATTATGTATGT